>SNQJ01S0084945.1:0-25755 GCA_010110895.2 Picea sitchensis
GGTTGAGATTTTGGGTAGAAGGTTAAAAGTTAAATCTTAAGGGTCATGATCTGCGTATAAGTTTAGAGCCCTAGCTTATTAGTCCGTAGGGTAGAATACCCCACAACAATATCTGAAGATGAAGGAAGATTAAATTGTAGGAAAATACTTTCTAAGAGTAGAAGAAATGGTAAATGCAATGAAGGCACTTGGTGAAACAATTGATGAACCTTCTTTAGTTCAGAAAATATTGAGATCTCTCCCAGATAGGTTCAACCCAACGGTCTCTGCTATAGAATAACTTAATGATCTAAAAAACTTGGGGTTTGATCAACTGCTAGGAACATTGACTGCATATGAAATGAGAATATTTAAAGATAAACCTACCTCTAGAGAAGCATCATTTAAAGTAGACAAGAATGAGGATTCTGAGCCCGATGAAATTGAAGAAAAATTTGTGAAGAGACTGAACAAGGGATCATGCAAATACAAAGATAAACTGCCTTTCAAATGTTTCAACTGTGGTAGGATAGGTCATTTTGCAAATAAATGTCCCCAGAAAGGAAAGGATCAGACATCTGATAATGAGGAGAAGTACAAAAACAGAAATTTCTTTAAAGAGAAAAACTTTAAGAAGAAAAGTTTGTGTGTAAACAATGATGATGATCCTTCAGATGATGAAGAAAATGACTCCTCTATTGAATATAAACTAAATGAATTCATACTTATGGCCAAAGAGGATTATGATAATAAAAGCACAGGGAGTGATGAAGAAGAAGCTGTGGTTGACATGGAAGGAGAACTGATCAGTGCACTGGAAGAGATTGACAGACTAAGAATCAAGAATAGAAAGCAAAGAAAATTAGTGATACAGTTCGAGAAAGACAGTAAAGAACCTGATGAAGACCTTGTCCTACTAAAAGTAGAATTGGAAGAGTCAAATAAAATCAAAGAGATTCTGAAACAGCAGCTATCAGAAAAGAAGGCAAGATGTGAAGCATTAGAACAACAAGTAGTGAAAACGAGGAAAGAAATGGAGAAGTTTCAAGCCTTGTATAATCAGAATCTGTTAAGTATCGAAGCCTCAGAAGGATTGGCCACCATTTTGAATCAGGAAAGGAATCCAAAGCTGAAAACTGGTTTGGGGTATGAAGAGGGATCAAGTAGTGGTAAGCCAGGAAATGAAGAACCCATCAAGTTTGTCAAAAGTACAACCAATGACAATAACAATCCTGCAAAAACAAAGGAAGACAATCAGTTGCCCAGGTCGAGTAAGGTAAAAGATGCCATATCTGAATCTGTAGAAAAAAGAAGTAATGTGCTCACTGCTGAACGACGTCATCAGTCTGGAAGAAATTGATTTGCTCAAAGACGACTACCATTTTCCAGGTACAAAGAATTCTTCTATGGCTATTGTTTCTACTATGCTAACTTTGGTCACAAAGTTGTAAATTGTTCCTTAAGATTTAGACATGAGAAATTAAGATTTCACAGAAATAAGTACTTGCCACAACAAAGAATGATACATCCAAGTAACAAACCTACATTGATTTCCAATTACCAAATTAAGTCCAGGGACATGCAATTAAAGAGGTCAAGAAATAATCAGTAGTCAATGAGTAGACAACGTTGCACCAATAAGTTTGACCTTTTGAACAATGAGATTGAATGCTACATATGTCATAACTTTGGACACAAATCTATTGACTGTCGTTTAAGGGAATATGAACTAGATTCGAAATCTCCTGCTGAAAATGTCAAGTTTTGGAAGAAGAAGGAAAGTGACAAGTGTGTATTAGTGTTGTCCGCTCAAAGAAAAATGAATCCTTGGTATATAGATAGTGGATGCTCCAAACACATGACGGGATACAAAGGCAAGTTTCTATCTCTAAGTGAAAGCAAATCAGGAAACGTAACCTTTGGAAATGATGCTCCAGGGAAAATAAAGGGAAAAGGGATGGTGAGCTTAAGTAATGGAAAAGGAAAATCCCAATATGTTTTACTTGTGGACTGGTTGAAACATAATCTGCTCAGTGTAAGTCAAATTTATGACAGAGGATGCGAAGTGTTGTTCACGTCCAAGGATTGCAAGATAAAGTCTGTAAACTCAGGACAAGTGGTGGCCAAAGGCATAAGCACAGAAAATAGTGTATATCTGCTTAAAGAAAATAGAGAAGAATTTCATCTAAGCAAACATGATGAAAGTTGGTTATGGCATAGGAGACTTGGACATCTAAACTTTGACCACTTAATCAAACTCAAAAACCTCGAGGCAGTAAAAGATATTCCGAGAATATCAAAGCCCTAAGATTCAATGTGTAAACCCTGTCAAGTAGGGAAGCAAAACAGGACACATTGGACCACTTAATCAAACTCAAAACCTCGAGGCGAAAAGATATTCGAGAATATCAAAGCCCTTAAGATTCACTGTAAACTCCCTCACAAGTAGGAAGCAAACAGACACAATTTAAGTCCAAGAGCTTTACTTCAAATGAGAAACCACTCCAACTAGTTCATATGGATTTATGTGACCATCAAGACAGCAAGGCAATGGAAAGAAAACTACTTCATGCTTTCGATTATTAATGGATACCTGCACTTACTTGGGTTTCTTCAAATAAAAATAAGCATTTGAGAAGTTTAAAATATTTAAGGATTTAATCAGACACAAACAAGAAAGAGGTTAAAGCCTTAAGAAGATCGATCGGGAGGAGAGCGCCTACGTCAAGAGACTTCAAGGAATTTTGTGATGAACATCGGATCAAGAGAGAATATTGACAATCCCAAGAACTCCACAACAAAATGGAGTTGCTTCTAGAGGCAAAACGGTATCAGCTATGAAATACAGGTCATCGATGAATGAGAAGAACATTCGGCCAAACATACCGGTAGAAGCAATAATAACTATTCATGTTCTTAACAAAGCCCAATTCACTACCAAAGTTACAAGACACCTTATGAATTGTGGTCTGAGGTGGGATTTGTTTGATTCAGAGTCTTCGTTTTCAGAGTCTTTGGGAGTAAATACATAAAGAATAATGATGAGAACCTAAAATATGATGATTGTGGGTTGATGAAGGTATTCCTGTGGTATACAAACAAGTAGCGATATAGATGCTATAATAAGAGTAACGATAAAATGCTTCACTCATTGATGTAAAATGATGAAGGGAAATCCTAGCAAGAGAGGTATACAAGAATGAGTCTTCTATTGCACATACCAAAGTCAAGATGAAACAGTCCAAGAATCAGAAAATGAAGACTCTAAATCGATGAAGACCGTATCGCATTTCAAATCACAATAACTACAATTTCCTCCTCCATAATCATTCAAAGAATCATCCTGCAAATCAGATAATTGGAGAAAAAGATAAAGGTGTACAAAATAGGAGAAAGCTAATCAAAACCAATCGCATCAATCTCATATATCTTTCATATCCATGTCGGAACCCAAGAATTTCAATGAAGCCAAAGAAAGATGATCACTAGGTTAAGCAATGAATGATGAAATTGATCGAATTGAGAAAAACAATACATGGAAATGGTTCAAAGACCCATAAAACTTCATTGGCTCCAAATGTATCTTTCAGAATAAGTTGAATGAGAAAGGACAAGTTATCGAGAACAAAGAAAGGTTATTCTCAGCTATACCGATAGAAGGACCTGGATTGCGGAAACATTTGTGCCTGTTGCAAGATTAGAAGCTATCAAAACGTTTCTTGCCCATGCTTGTCATAAAAGGTTTAAAGTATACCAAATGGATGTCAAGTCAACCTTCTAAATGGAGATTTAAGTGAATAAGTCTATATGGAACAACCGTAGGGTTTCAAACTGTCCGATAACACTGACTTAGTATGTACCGAAGAGAGATTTATATGGTTTTAAAAACAAGCCCCCTCGAAGCTTGGTATCACGTGACCGATATGCATCTCAAAGACAAAAGGGTTCAAGAGAGGAACAACCGGATAGCAATCTATATATTAAAAACGTAGGATAATAATTTGCTCATCGCACTAGTCTATGTAGATGACATCATCTTTGGATGTAATATGATTCACAGCACAATGGTTTGCTTCTGCCATGGAGTCCAAATTTGAAATGTCTATGATAGAGAACTGCCATTTTTCTTGGTCTACAAATTACCTAGAGGCCCGATGGATGTTCATTTCTCAAGAAAAATATCTAAGAGAAATCGTTGAAAAGGTTTCAAATGAAGATTCTAAACCCGTAATAACTCCATGTAGTAACTAGACGTAAATTAAGCAAGGATGATGATTCACCCGATGTTGATCAAAGCTCATATCGATCAATGATAGGAAGCATACTGTACATCACAAAGATCTCGCCCAAATACAATGCATGCTGTAGGAATGGTGAAGATATCGGTTGCAATCCAACAGAGTCATTTGAAAGCTACTGCGCGATATTCATGTATTTGAAGAAACAATGACTTATGGTCCATGGTATCCCGTAAATCAAAATCTTCGCCTGACCGCTTATCCGTGATGCGATTAAGCAACCGCGGTTAATGAGGAGAAAGTATCCGCTGGAGGAGTATTCTTCCTAGGTGACTCCCCTCAGTAACCGGCTTCATAGTAAAAAGAAAGGTTCCCACTTTATCAACCACGAGGAAGAATACATTGTTACATACTCATTGCACCTCGCATTATGGATGATTCGCATTATTCTGCGTAGATTTGGAGGTAAAATACACCGCACCAATCCTTAATTCATTGTGATAACACTAGTGCCATCGGCCTGCGAACTCCGCTTCCAATCTAAGACGGCCATATTCCCATAAACATCATTTTCTGAGAGAGCGGTCACCAATCAGATTGTTCAGTCCATTACATTCCACTAGAGGAACAAATTGCAGACATCTTCAATAAACCCATAGCCAAGACACCATTTGAATATCTCGATGTAGCTTTTGGTGTCATCCCATCTCACATCTAGATTCCATCCCGTTAGTCAGGTCTTGTATTATTACACCGTATACCTCCTAAAATTAATGCAAATGTACTGGGAGCGTATTTCTTGACATTGATGTCAGAGAAAAGAACAAGTGCCCCTTGTTGCCATCAATGCCAATGGGGAGATTGTTGGAAGGTTTACGCTGGGGAGTGTTTCATTGATGGCAAAGAACAAGGATGGAAATATCTACCGATGACAAAGAGCAACATGACAAATATCGCCTACAAATATCACCGATGACAAAGATCACCGATGGTAAAGATCAACGATGAAAAATATCAACAATGGAAAGATCGCTGATGGCAAAGAACAAATGAACCAGCAAATAAATCGCCGAATCGCTAAAACAAATCAGCTGGCAAAGAAATCGCGGAAGTGGCGAATCGCTGGAGCGGCTAAATCGCTGGCGGCTTAAATCGCTGGCGTTTAAATTATGGGCGTTGAAATCACAAAATCGCGGAAGCGCGAAATCAAGGAGAAGATCCGGGTCGTAGGATCCGGTATCTTAATGGTCTCAATAAGCGACGAATCGCTGGCAGAGAAATCACGAAGATCCGGGTCAGAGGATCGGTATCACCGGCTCATTGCGCCGGGCGAAATCGCGGAAGTGGCGAAATCACGAAGAAGATTCAATAGGGATCTAGGTATCTACTGGTTTCATTAAGCTGCTGAAATCAGCAGAAGATGGTCGAGGGATCTAGGTACTCCAATGGAAGGCTCAATAGCCATTGGGATATGGTGAAGTCAGCAGGGATAAGTCCGTTATCATCCAACCTCCAAAGCTTTGAAGGTAAATCTTTACCATCCATCGTGGACAGCCATGGGACCGCTAGGATCAAGAGTAGATGGCGAAAAGATCGCCACCACAAATACTCCATTTCGGAGTCTCGCCTATCACAATTTGGAGTGACGAGAACCTCCAACTAAGATCGGTGACGCGGTGATCAATGTAAAAGATCGTGACCGCCGATCACCAAGAATGAGGACCGCTGATCTGAGCTCCATCCTGAAGCCGACGGATTTGATGACGAATTTCCATCTAAGCGATCGCCGAGATGCGACGGCGAAAATATCGACCGCCAACTGTTGCGTGATCTCTGACCAAGCGGATCCGACTCCATTTCAAAGTTTCTTCACTATCGCGACTTGGAGTGACTAGAATATCCATCTAAGGATCAACGAGATGAAATATCACGAAAATATCAGGACCGCCGATCACCAAAGAATCCAGGGATACGGACCGGAGTTCATCCTCCGAGCACGCTTTATCGCGAACTTGAGCACGGAGAACCGCGGACATGCGAGATCTGGAAATATTAGACCGCCGATCACCTAGAACGTGGGATCAGTCGACTGGTGCCCATCTCCTGAAGTTTTCCTCTATCAAGCAATTTGGCGACGCAGAGAGCCTCCATCTGGCGAACAGCTAGATGTGAGATTGCAAAAATATCTGGATTGTTGATTCATCGAGATCGCGGACCGCCGATCGTATCGGCGAAGATCATGAGCTTCAGCCACTTTAACGCTGCATGCTATCACCGCGATTCCGTCATGTGGAGGAAGGGATCAGCGTGATAAGTTTTCCCACCCCCGTAATTTTTGGGATCGCGTCTAGTACGAATGCCAGAATACTGAAAAGGTGAAATGTCGCTGTAATCCAAATCCGCAGGCATCAAACCGAAGTGATACTCCAGGGCACCATTGCATGTTGTAACCGCCAAAACCACCAATGGTTTCCGAGACCTCAATAATTTCGCGATTGACATAGGAGATGAAGAGTCTATGGGAATATTCTGCGAGGATGAAGATGCTCGTGGAGTAGTTCATTGACAAATGGATGAGCATTGAAGCCCAGAATCGAATCAGAAGGTGAGCTCATCCGTCACGTAGAAGACGTAAGAGTTCAACCGCCAGAGAGGTCGGCAGGAATCTCAACATAACATTGATGTCGAACGGTGAAAACGTCCGCAGAAGCTCTAAGAGTCACCGGCGATGATCGACAAAGCACTCGAAAGCTATGGGAGGATATCGGGTACAGGCTGAAGCATGCAGAGGTATTATACGCATTGCATGCACAAGGCACACAAAATCTATAAATACACAAAGTACGCAGAAGAGAGACAAGGGTTGCTTATCATGGTTGTGGTTGTTTTCGAAGGTGATTCATGCATGAAGAAGGAGGACAAAGACGAATCTGAACGTAAGAGGATGTGCGCAACGGGCGTGGATGATTGAGCAAATCTTAAAATGTACATAACAGTTGATGAGTCCGGTATATCAAGGAACATTATAAGCTCTAGGCAAATATTGCCGATAAAACGGGTGGTTGGGATGTGCTAGGGAGGAGTGTTGTCCCTAAAGGTTCAAGTGGGTGTCAACACGGGAGTTGGTGCTTCCTCTTAGTTGGTGCTAGAGAAACCGGAGTTGGTGCTTCCTTCTAGTGGGTGCTAGAGAAAACAGAGTTGGTGCTCTCAAACAATTTGCTGCAGATCTTGCAAAACAGAGGTTGTAGCCTCACAATGAGTTGATGCTCATATGTATGATAATGTAAAGAATGTAAATAATACTTATCATATAAAGAAGAAGGGGTTTTTACCCTGTATGGGTTTCCTTGGGAAATATCTGTCTCTGTGTTTTTCATATATGTGACTGATGCTGAATGTGCCATTGTTCATTTCCCTGCATTATTGTGATTATCATTGAGTGCCTTGTAAATATTTTAAAAGAAGCATAATTGTTTAAGCACGGTAACAACTGATTCACCCCCCCTCTCAGTTGTCCAACAATTTGGAGCAGAATGCTCCAATAGTATGTACAATCTAATAACAATTTAATATAAAAGTCACATTAATATAAGTGATTAATAAACAAAAGGATGAGATAATTTAATTAGATATTAATGAACAAGGTAATTAGGGTGTGCATATAACACAACTATCTTGCAAATTAAATAAATAGGGGATTAACCTTATTATAAAAATTGACTACACTGTAATAAAAACATATATTTTACAAGATCTTGTTTAAAAATTGACTTCATTGTAATAAAAACATATATTTTCCAAGATCTTGTTTTTAATCATGTCTTCATCCTTATTGTATGTTTTAAAGTTTAATTGTTTTTATTTATAACTCATAATCACTCTACAAATCCCTTATTCAATGTGAAAGATGAAACTTGAGTCAATCTATCAAAGAGATATGAGTTCACAAAAGTGTGTGCACAAGCAACAACCTCCAAAGAAATGTGTAGACAACGTGTTGGGTTTCAAACCAAAAACTCTAATATCATGTTCGAGAAGCAAGGAATTGCAAAAGTGAATAACAATGAAGCCCAATATTCAAAGGTGATTTAAATAGACGCCCTTACAGCGTTGAAGCACAACTAAAGACATCTCAACATATGGAAAATGTCACTTGATAATTAATTAATTGATAGACTTGTCTATAAAATCATCTATATATAACCCAAAGCATAATAACTTCCATAGAGTAATGAAGATTGTCAACTTTGATCACCTTAGGCCACCCAAATCTCCAACATGTTTTCCTTGACCTATGCCTTGTTGTACCTGGTAGGGACCACTATTGATCGGCCCAATCAATGTAATTTCAATTGTCCATATCATTACAGTTGTTGTTTCAAAAGGATCCAGAAATGGGAAGAACATATTGTTCCAAAATATGTGTAACTTCTATTTTGGTCACAAGTTAAGGGCACTTCTAGTAAGGAAAAAAAATGAATTTTCAAATGTATGCAATCATGTAAAATTATTCCTAATGAGGGACCAAGGCCAAGACCCCCCTAGTGAATGTGTAAGTGACATATGGATATTAATGTAAATAAGGAATAGGTGAGGCCTATGATGTGAATGTGTTTCCAATAAAATTAGAAAACATGACATCGAATAGCCAAGGAGAACACAACGAGGAAACATGCACTAAGACAAGGTGAAGGGTTGGAGAGAATATTGCGAGAAGGGGGCTGAAGGAACATGACCTTCCCTAGTGAATTATCATTATGGACCCTTTTTAATATAACGTAATTTTAGGGAAAACAAATATTAAAAATCCTAGTATACCTTAGGTTAGGAAAAGAACGCCTAACCACCCATGCAAAAGAAGTTCTTCAGAAGATCTAATATGATTGTGAGTGAAGTTTAATAACATTGGGATGTTATTGTTGCTTAGAATGAGTGTTTGAGAATTCCTTATCCCATGTCATTCCGAAATCCCAACTCGATGACCTGGCAATGCCACTAGATTGACTATGGTTGGGAGGAAAAACATTTCCCAAAATCATCCCATGAGCTTTATCTCAGGTGATAGATAAGTAGAATTTTTGTGATTGTTTTGTTATTTGATATATCTATGCTATGTTTTATTGTTATTGTAATTAATAGAGACAATATATATAGTGGGAAATATATTTCTAAGGTCTATTAACAATAGGAAGAAATGTTCTTAATCAAGGCCTTTATTGCGATCCTTGAACATAAGGTTAATGGTGACAACCTTCTTGAACATCATCCATAGAGACCTTGTTGTGATAAAATGTACATGGCCATGATATCATAGCAAGACATCAAATTCACAAGTTGACACAAGATATACCTATTAAAACCCTCAAAAGGGAAACATCAATGGAGCAATAAGCAATTCTCAACTATTTCTTCTCAATTCTCTTATTTATGTACAATTTCTTCTCAATTATCTTATTTATCTATATAATAATTGCTTGCATGAAAACTACATGAAAATGGTTATTTTATTTCTAGTTCACTAAGACAATAAACAAAATATTCTCCTAGTTAATATTACTTAAGTTTGGTATCTATCCATGAAATGGATGATTACAAGTTATTTATTGCGCATAATTAGTTTATTTGCATGTGCACAACTAATTAAATATTGTGCACATAATTAGGCACCAACACTCCCAAGTAAAATTGACTTGGAGTTGAGAGGAAGGAAGAAGGATATACATGATATCCAATGTAAACACAACTTCACTCCTAACAAGGATTGGAGATGAAGGAACTTAGTTTTAGTGAGTGGATTCATGAAAATAACAATGACTTGATCTTCTGAATGGTAAAATTTCAAGTCAAGAACTTGATCAATAAGGACTTTCAATATGTAGTGCATATGGACCTCAATGTGATTGGCCCACTAGTTCTCAATTGGATTACATTCAATGTGGTTGGCACTCTAACTGTCACACCAAAGAGTTGTAGGCTAATCCTAAGAAAAACTAAACTTTGTGAGAAATTGTCAAATCCAAAAAAAAATATATTGACCTACATTGGTAGCACCTTAGTACTCTTACTCTAGAAGAAAGAGTGATTGCATATTGTTTTTTGTTGGACCAAGTGACAAGACAGGGTATGGGATCAAAGCAAGCGTATGGGTAGATGACGGAAGAAACATCCAACCGTTAAGGTAGGGTACGGGATCAAGCAAGTACATGTCCGTGCAAGTTAAAAAGGTCAACCATGGAGGAGGTTCAAAAATGGAGAGAATGACTACATGCATGAATGGTTGAGTACATGAAGAAAAATATCCCCAAAATAGACTAATTCCCCACATATATTTACATGCGTCGTGGATGACACATGGCTCTATGGGAGCTCATTTTCTCTCCACTTGGAGTTCCTTCATTTCCCCAGAGGGACTTAGGATAACATGAGTTATTTCCCAAACCTTAGTCTTTTAGGAAAATATATTATAATATTCCCTTGGGGTTAAGCCCTCAAGCTTAGCCCTTTTTCCTAGCCTCTTAGCCCCTCTCTTTTCCTTCCTAGTGGAGTTTAGTCCCCCATTCTCTTTTATCATGGTCGGTATACACGCAACGATGTTTTATATTAATGATATGAGTGTTTACATATACAAAAATAGGCTCACTATCCTTTAACATCTAGGCTCTCTGGACTAAACATCACATAAGCCTCCTAGCATATAATCACTTGGCTCACCAGCCTATAAAAGATGTTTAAAATTCAGCAGGGGCTTGGCCTTGGGGTATTACAATCTCGAACTGTATGTGTTTGGTCAACCACCTGAACCTTTGAGACACCTGGAATGTAGGAGAGAACGGAAGGTGGATTTTTTCCATATATTCCTTCAAAAGGAGTCATGCGAGTAGTTGTATGGTAAGAAGTGTTGTGCCACCATTCAACTAATGGTAACCATTGATCCCATTGTTTTTTCCTTTCAGAGGAAAAACACCTCAAATAAGTCTCCAAACACTTGTTGAGAACTTTTGTTTGACCATTAGTCTGGGGATGATAGGCAGTGATGAGATGCAATTGGGTGCCCTGTAGCCTGAACAGTTCTTGCCAAAAATTACTGGTGAAAGTGGGGACTCGATCAAAAACAATAGAATGAGGCATGCCATGAATCTTGAAGATATGATCCATGAAAATTTGAGCCACAATGGATGTTGAAGAGCACATAAATGAGCATACTTGGAAAGACGATCAACTACCACCATGATGACTGACTTATTGCTTGATTTCAATAATCCCACAATGAAATCCATAGAGATGTCCCTCCAATAGCGGGTGGAATCAGAAGTAGTTGGAGTGTGCCATTCTCCCTTGCTACATCGACAGACATCACTTTCTGCCACAAAAGTGTGAACATCTTTTTACATACCATCCTCGAAAAAAGAATGTTTGACCCTATCATGGGTTTTGGTAAACCCTGAGTGCCCAACTGTGGGAGTAGCATGAATATTAGAAAGCATTGTGGATTTAAGTTGTGATTGTTTACATAAATACAAACACCCTTTATAGCGAAGCTCATCATTGTGCCAAGAGTACCCTAGGGAAACTGGAGAATTGTCCTACAATTGTTGGATTAGATGGGAAATTTTAGGATCTTGTAGCCACTCCTAGCGAACAGCTTCGAGCCAATCTGGTACAATGAAGGATAGGGAGAACATGGACCCTTCATCTTCATATTTTTTAGAAAGAGCGTCAACAACCACATTTCCTTTACCTTTCTTGTAAATGATCTCATAGTCATATCCAAAGAGCTTAGTTACCCATTTTTGTTTCCCTAAAGAGGAATGTCATTGCTAGAGAAAATAATTGAGGCTTTGATGATATGTCTTAATTTGGAAGTGTTTCCCCAAGAGATAAGGGTGCCAGAGATCCGCTGCATGCAGAATAGCCAATATTTCCTTTTCATATATTGATTAGCCCAAATGGCGTTCTGAAAATTGTTTGTTGGTAAAGGCAAAAGGTCTTCCCTCTTGCATAAGGACTGCTCCAATTCCTCTCCCGAAGGCATCACATTCTAGGAAAAAGGTCTTTGTTAAATCAGGAAGGGCCAAGACCGGAGTAGTGTACATAGTCACCTTCAATGCTTGAAAGGCCAGATCAGTTGCGGGAGTCCAAGTGAAAGAATTATTTTGAAGTAGAGAAATGACATGTGCCACAATATTTCCATAATTCTAAACAAACTTGTGATAATATCCTGTTAACCCCAGAAACCCACGCAAGCGTTTGGTAGTCTTGGGGCGAGGCCAATCCTACATTGCTTCAATCTTATTAGGATCCACCTGGACACCATAATTTCCAAAAATATGACCCAAGTACTTGACTTCCGAGGTGCCAAAGGCACATTTAGATTGTTTGAGGAAAATTTGATGCTGAGAGAGTAGATGAAGAACTTGATCCACATGGGAAATATCGGATTGCCAAGTTTTACTATAGATGAGAATATCATCAAAGAAAACTAAGACAAAATGATGGATAAAAGGACGGAAGACTTGATTCATGAGGCTTTGGAAGGTGGATGGGGCATTACACAGGCCAAAGAGCATGACCAAGAAATTATAGTGACCCTCATGAGTTCGAGAGGAATTCTTGGGGATGTCATCTTCTTTCATACGTATCTGGTGGTATCGAGAACGCAGATCAAGTTTAGGGAAATATTGAGCACCACTTAACTCATCCAAGAGATCATCAATGATAGGAATGGGAAACTTGTCCTTGATGGTGAGTTTATTGAGGGAACAAAAGTCAGGACACATGTGCCAAGTACCTTCTTTCTTAAGTACCATGACCACAGGAGAATAATAAGGGTTGGTACTAGGGAGGATAACACCTGCTTGTAGCAATCCATGCACTATTTTCTCAATTTCATTCTTTTGGGCAAAGGGATGATGATAAAGATGAACATTTGGAAGAATATTTCTAGGAAAAAGGTGTATGGAATGATAATGAACACCACGAGAAGGAAGAAGTCCCTGAGGAGTGGAAAAAACAACTGGGTGTTTGGAGAGAATAGCTTGGAGTTCAAGATGCATCGATGGTGTCTCAACTTCCTGAATAGAATGGATTTGCACAATAATATCAAAGTGGCATTTTTTGAGGATATTTTCCATGTGATGGGAACTGATGATCTTAGGAGAACCAGTTGTGAGAACTTGGAAGTGATACCTTTGTCCCTCCTGTTGTAATTTCATGGTTAATTCCTTAAAATCCATAAGAATGGGACCCAAAGTGTGTAACCATTCAGGACCTAGCACAATGTCACAATTTCCCATTTCAATGGAAAACATATGAGATTTCAGGTGGTAATGTCCAATTTGAAGACGTACATTTTCACAACGCCCACCACATTTCATGGACCCACCATTGGCTATCATGATTTGAAAATTATTGACAGCATGAATATAGCAATTAGTTTATTGGGAAATGTGACGATGAATAAAATTGTGAGTGTTGCCACTGTCAATAAGGATGATGACCTTCATATTTTTAATATATCCAATGAGCTTGAGGGTTTGTGGAGAAAAGAAGCCAGTGAGAGCATCCAAGGAAATGAGTGGTTCAACTCAGGTGGGTCAATGGGATCCTGGGTAGCATCGGGAAGGGAGGGCTCTTCAACAAATGCAACTGTCACATCTTCTTTGGGGACATATTTGGAAATGGCCATAAAAAAAAAAACCTTACACTTGTGCCTCAGAAAATATTTTTCATCACAATTATAGAAAATACCCTTCAGTGGTCATTCATCCATTTCATCCCTAGTTAAATTGTGGACTTTGAGGGGAGTGACAGGGGGGTTAGGATTAGTGGGTCAAGGGCGAGGAACAAAAGAGGGTTTTTTGTTGTAGGGTTTTTTTTTTGTTGGGCCTCTTTAGCATGTTTAGTAGCTTCCAACCAACTCTGAGGGTGGTGTTATCACACTAAATTGCCTTGGGTTTTTACTTTGTTTTTATCCTTTTTTAAGCCTTAGATTTTAATTTTTTAAGTTTCGTCCCTTTAAAGTTTATGTTTGTTAGGCCCCCCTAGATAAATAAAGTTTTGATTCTTAACTCATGACTGATCCTGAAATTGATTTTTGGACTTAGAACCATTTTAGTTCATGTGTTAAATTTTTAGTCCCCTTCATGATTTGTCACTATGATCGATCCCTCCCATGACTATACTGATGTGACACACCTTTATCCTCAATCATGACCTCGTAGGCATGCCTTGCTATCCTTGCTTACCTGTCCAATCATTTTTTAAATTGGAGTGTTTCCCACTCATCAAGCAGTTCCGTAGCACCTTTCCCATTCATCATACTTCCACCATGAGTCATGATTTCCATGATTGATGTCATGTTCCTTGTTTTCAGTGCCAGGATTTGGTTAAATATACCTCCAAGATATCATATTTATGAGCCTTGATAATGGTTTATGATTTGAATTTCAAGACTGTTGCACTGCTCAAACTCATAGTTATGGCCAGGCGACAACGGTGCGACCAAATCTGATGTTGAGGTAGATTCGAGGGCCGAAATTTTTGTGGCTTCATATTGAGATTCCATTGAAGCTTCAGATAGGTGTTTACTCCACAAGTATCCCGTGTTGCCTCCTCTGCACATTATTTTTCACAAAGAGTCAGCGCTCAGGTTTGGGTTTATCGGGCTTGCACAGTTGTAAGGGACACATCTTCCCATTACAACCTTGTCTCCTTTCTTTTCAAACCTGTGAACTCCATTGCTCGTATCTAGGCCTGATTACTTCTGCCTGCCATAGCCATTGAGGTTGCAAGCACATAAATAGCCTATCCTCTGCATATGCATCGTGCTACCCAAAGGCACTGCTTAACCCCTATGTGTCTCCCCTGCTTCCTTTAATTTTGGATTTAAGTGTTTTTACCCAGTTACAAAGGGACAATTACAGATTACCCCCTCATTGTCTACACTCTCAATACCTATACAAATCTAAGGGTGTGATTCCCACAGTCAAAACTTGGCTTACTAGCACCAGTTTGTTTTAAGGTCGGCCTTGTACATTTGAAGCCCAATTTTTTAGTCTTCTTGGTTATTACTATCCCATAAGAATTAAAAGGATCTCATTCTAATCCATGGAGACTCCTCAGATGAAGAAGACACACAAAGGGGGCAAGGTGGTTAGAACAGAACCTGTGGATATGCATATTTTTTATACAAAACCCATGGAAAGAGAGGTTTTTCAAAGAGTGGGATGCCTCTCTTTCTGCCAGAATATACAAAGAGGCCATCTAGAGGTGACAATATAGTTTGCATTTCATTTTGATGGCAGGAGAACCAAGGTTGGGGATTTGTAATTTGAGGTGATTGAAGCCTCTATCTCAGCTGCAATAGGAATCCCTACTACAGGTGAAAAGTGGTCCAAAGCCATGGCTTTGAGTTCAGCCTGTGCCAAATATCTCCTTAAACCTGAACATCAAGCCAGTGATTTATCTAAAGGTGTGCCAAGGAATCAATTGACTGAAAAGTTTGACAGGATTTTGAAGATCATCCAGAGATATTTTACATGTGAAAGGAGATTTAACACATTGTACCAGAACCATGTAAGGCTTTTGTTGCATTTTACTGGTAAATTTGAAATGAATATTCCCTATTATTTGTTAAAGATCATAGGTAAGATGTCAGACAGTATTCAATCCAATTCTAAGGATGTGGATACTAGCCTTTTCCACTCTGGATTGATCAGAAGGGTAGTCTCTGAGGAATTGGGTAAGAAAGAGATTTCATGGGAGCATTTTGTTGTTGCTTCTCACTTTAAGTTGGATCTAGCATTTACTCCTCAATCACAGAATGCAAGTCCTTGGTCACCCAATAGTGTTGTTAAAGCAGGGACTAGTAGGAAGAGAAAGGGAAGAGCCCCTGTTCAAGATTCATAGGTCAACAAGTAGTTCACAGGAGCTGAGGAGGAAGCTTGTCCTTCCCCACAAAGAGATTTTTCACCACATCCTCCACCAGGGTTAGAAGAAGTTCTTTCTTCTACTAAAACTACATTCAACAAAGGGAAGAAGCTACACTTCCCCTCTTCTCCTCCATCATCCAATACCAAGCGCAAAATACCTTTCACAAGGTCATCAATTCCTAGGGAAGTTGTTGAATAATAGTCCATACCAGAAATCCTTGTGCAAAAGAAGAAGGGTAAAGGCATTGAAAAGCCTGTGGAAAGAAAAGAAAAAGCCCCTGTGTAGAAAAAAAAAGATAAAATCCAAGCCACCAAGAAGCCTGATGAGGTAGACAAGGAAATTCCCATGCAGGTGGAAGAGGAGACCAACAACAAACCTATTGAGACTGTGTATGTCACTGCTCCACCTAACAGTCAGACATTCAAAATATTGATCAGACAGCTTAGGGATGCTAGGAAGGAGGTAGCTCATCTTAAATTAGAAGATATGATTCACAGGGATAAGATGAAAGAGCTCATGGATGGCTACAAACATACCCTTGACCTAGCAAGGTTTACAGCAAGGAAGGCCCAGCCCCTTCATAGGAAGCTCCAAAACCTTTATAGGAAAAATAGAGGTTTTCAATCTCAAAACAGAAAACTCAAGGTAAAGTTGCAACATTTTCAGGGTGAAGTAGCTCAAAGAAACTTGCAGGTATTGGTTGAAGCTTCCAATGAGAAAGAGACACCAGTAGTCAAGGAGATCACACCCCCATTGAAAAATCCTATCATTGCTAAGAAGAATAAGTCTGTTGTGCCAAATGAAGATTCTCCTTCTACTAGAAAAGAGTGTAAGGTTAAGTGTCAAGGTAACAAAATAGTTGGTGAAAGGTCAGCCCCATTTTTTAGGATGGTTCCTTTTTTGTGATGGTTAACTGATATTCAAATATTATCTTTGCCACCTATATAGGATTTTAAGCGTTGATTCTCAGAGTTTTGGGCTTTTTGTGAAGTGTTAACTCCCTCAGCATTAAAATGCAGACATTCTGTAGCGCCTTGGCGCTACGGAATAGTCTATTTTGGTATTATACTGGTATGCTACCTGCAGTGCTGACAAGTTACCTAAGGATGATGCGTTTAAATACTATGCAAGGTCACTACTTGCTCTGCACATGTTCAAGATTGGAGGTGTCGCGCTTTTGACAGCGCTACCTAAACTTTTCACATAGACGCACAGTGGCGCTACGTAAATTCGCTACCCAATATCTGGCAGAGAACAAAGTTTGCACACATACGCAACACAGTGGCGCTACGCAATTTCTCTACCTAATATTTTACAGAGGGAAAATTATGCACAGAGAATATGAGGGTCCGGTGCTACCTTTTCTACTTGTCCATTTTTGAAGTGCGCTACTCAAACTGCTACCTAAAGAAGCTACCAACAGACACTAGGGATTTAGGGGGGACAAGCTAACAACTTTTTGGATAGCTAATGATGGAGAAGATTGTAGAAACAACGGCTAGAATCATGAGGACAACCACATTCTCCTGAAAGACACATGGAAAACAAGGAGTTGTGTAGAAAAAGGGAATCAAATCAGTGTAAAGTTGGGTTGGATTGGTCACCAACATTTTCCTATTTTATAGCATAGGTTGTTAGCCAAGTTGTTAGATGAAATAAATTCTTAGAGATTTTCAAGGGAAGGAGGCTAGCACATACATCCAGCTATTGCCTCCCTTTTGTTATAAATAGATAGATGAAATGCTTTAGTAGGGTCGGATGGTTGAGCAAGGCTCCCTTAGACTATAATATTTTGATGAGGTGATTGTGATCTGGCTATGTACTGGACTTAAGACTTTTTTACTAGTAGAAATCAGCTTCTCTTTCATCTTATTTTCTTCTGATGCTAAATGTTCATGTTTTGAATGATTCACATGAATGATTGTGGTGATGTTATGGTGGATGTTTGATCATTATATTATCATGATGTTTATTTAGATTCCTTAGTTTCTGAGTTCAAGAAGATCTTGTGTTAAGAAACTTTATTCCTTAGGCTTTTGTAGACCTGATGTTTACAACAACCCTTACATTCCTCTCATTCAAGTCTTCCCTCTATTCATACTTACTCCCAATTATTGATTGAAGTTAGCCAAGACCTTGATTGTTGGTGCATGCTAGCCCTGTTATCTGAGTTGGAACATTATCATTTTGAGTCCTTTTCCATTTGACCCTTTAAAACACCCTTACATTCACATATAACCTGATGGGTACTGGGCTTACCTTACATGCAATCTGAAGGTGATTCCTAGTGCTAACATGCAGGACATGAGAACCTGGGATCGGATTTCATCCTTTGGGCCACTGATAAAGCATTCATGGAAAAAAGAATCAGACATACCCTTGTTTCGAAAGGCCAAATGCTCAAAAGAAGTTATAAATTCTTCCACTATGCCTGATTGTTTCAACATTGTCAAACGATCGAGATAGTGGGTATCAATGTCAAATCATTCATAGAGCTATGCAACAAACTAGGTCCAGGAAATATATCCCTGACATGAATGTTTACGTCATTTCCACCATTGCCATCATTCAGGATCTAGATAGAGGACATCATAGCGAAGTTTGGCCAACTCATCGGTAATACCATGCAAAGAAAAATAATTCTCCATTTAAGTGACCCAACCCATAGGATCGGAGCAATCAAATTTATTGACCTCGACGCACTGAAGATGGTTAGAAACATTAGGTTGGTCCAAGGAGGAAGGACCCGAAGGGTGGTTCAACAACTGGTTGACAGCAGACTGGAGGGTGTTAAATTGGTTCATGAAGTTGGCTTCCATGATGTCAAATTTTTTCTTGACTTGGGTCTCTAATTGTGCAAGGTGATAATTGGGAGAGACAATCTCAAATGTCACGTGATTTATGGAATCTTGTAGGTCTTGGTTGTGAGTGGTGGCCATTTAGAGAGGGGAAGTGTGGGTAAGGAAACATGGGTGGGTGGGACCACAAAAAAGGACTTATAAGTTATAGGGACCACGATTATCAGGGTTAGAAGGGAAATATAATGGAATAGGTGGAAAAATAGGGAAGCTGAGAAGGGTTCAAGTCCACTGGAAAAAAAAAAGGATTAAAAATGAAAGGTATGACTGTGATCAGGGAGAAAAGGGGAATCCAATGGGATAGGTCAAAAATAAGTGTGTCAGTGGGACCACTATACTCTTTTTACTCCTCTGGAGTTATACTCTGACCTGAATAATACTACAGTGACGAAATGCCCAAATGCTTAATAGGAAGAAATGTGTAGTAATTTCGCAACCAGAATGCAGAAGGCACAGTTGCACGGTAATAGATCTTGTATGTTTTGTTTGTGTTTCTTTCCCAAGGGTTAGTGTATTCAAGGTTTCTATAGACAAGGTTTTTCCCTATGCTATAGATTTTTGTTATACATGTGGGGTCCAATAGTATTACTCGGCCCAATATCTCAGGGCACCAACTAAGGAGGATAGATTGTTCCCTTAGTCGTACTACCCGACTACCCAAGTACTAGAGAGTATCTTCCTGAGTGTTTTTCTCAGTGGCACTATAGCAATCAGGCGGCCAATTTTTTTATCTACAGAGGGCTTAAGGAGATCTAGGTTGATCTGAATACAGGTGTTGTCTAATGCGCTACCACTCAAAGGGGTACCAACATGGGTTACAAGGGTGGCCAACAGATGTGCGCTTAAGTACCACTTGTATTTCCTGCGTTTATGACTCCCCAACTGTGGGTTTATGCGCGTAATGATAAATCTCTATAGATTTAAGACATCGGAATACATCTCTACCCTGGAAAAAAATTAACCCACAATTTTCTACCGAGGAAAGTGCTCTGATACCACTTGTAGTATTCAAGATATAAATAGTATGCAGAACAAAAATATTTTATCTAGAAGTGGCAAAACAACAATGATATAACTAGAACAATACCATAATAACACCAGAAAGAGCACCTTGATTAATGATAGTGATGTTCACTTGCCTCTTCAAGGGGAAAACCTCCAACAGAGAAGTTTTCTATTACAATAACATCCAAGACAAAACTTCTCATACCCTCTACTCTTATTTATACTAAATCTATCTATACAAAAGAACAATCTAGAGGAATATCCTTCTATAAGCGGAATCTTCTATTAGGTATTCTTGCAATTGAATTATTCCTCCTTATTGCTATGCCTTATTAATATTGACCTTTATTACATGGAAATATAGTTTTCTACCCACTTGAGGGGTCAGGTAGGTTAGGTCCCTAACAATTGGCCTCCCTCACCACTCACTGGGTGGTCAGGTCTTCTATATCTATACCAGATCTTCTTTTTTTTGTCCTTTTCCCTGATGGTGGCACTATTCATGTAAACACCAAACCGACTGGTCACAATCTATCCCACTACATCCAAAAAATGCCTACATATCGATCATATCTTCTTTTTTTTGTCTTTTTCCATGATGGTGATACTTTTCCTTTAAGAACCAGAGAAATTGGTCACAAGCTATCCCACTACATCCCATGACCACCTATATGTTGACCGTGCTCTACACTATTGTTGGGTTGCAACCTATCCTATAGCTGATTTTTTTTGGGATTTTGTGTTGTTTTTTTTCTTAATATTTGCACCTGTGCTAGGACTCGGAGTCTATTAGTGACCTTTGTGTGTTGACTTGACCCCTACTTTAGCCTCTTTTTTTCTTTTATGATTTCAAAATACATTTAAGGTGGTTGATTGTTTACTTTTATTTTATTTTTTGTCTAAGATTGCTTCCTGGCAAGCTGAGACTCAGGTAGCACCTACAACAGATTGTTGCAAATCTGATAGTGTGTTTTAAACATATTATTGCAATTTGATTGTGTGATTGGAAATATAGCATTATTAGATTTTTTTGACCATTTTTTGGGTCTTGATTTTCTTGTTGTTTCACTGATTCAACTTGCATGTTTGGTTATCTTGTTGATCTAATTTGCATGTTTTTTTGTCTTACTGATCTGACTTGCATATTTTGTTAATTTGTTGGTTGGTTTTTTCATCAGCATTTTCTTTATCAAAATAAAAGAAAAATATCATTGTGTTTTATGAATGTTTCATTTGGAGATTACATTGGTATGATAAGCTTGTGAATATTTGTGTTCCTTTGCTTGGGTTTTTTGAGATTTTATTGAGAGCATGTGAGGTTGTTTATTTTTAGTTTAAAACAAAATATGAAAAGTGAAAAGAAATTCATATCCTTTAGATAGTATTCATTGAAAAGGAAAATTACATATTATGTGCATGCAAGCTTTGATATATTTTGTATTTGAAAAGTGTCATTAAAAAAACCATTATACTTTTTATTTTACAACAAACCAACATAAACTGGGTTTTAGGGCATTGGTGCAAGTTTGGTGAGTAAATTCTCCAAACCAACATAAACTAGGTTTTAGGGCATTGGTGCAGGTTTGGTGAGTAAATTCTCCAAGGCCACAAAACCAAAACTAGAGGTTACTAGTGAGTGTTAAATCCATTATCATAACAAGTGTTTCTAGGAAGATCCTCTAACATGAGTTAATTAGTAGGTCGCATTGGGGAAAGTGAAGTGATATTCCCTCTCTACTTGTCTTGGTGTTTATTGAACTACTTGGACTATTATGTGTATGGGGATTCCAAAGTGCCATGCCTCCCTAATAGGTAATGCCTCTTGAAGCTTCAGGCTTAGTTTCCCTAACCATATGTTTGGTTTGACCTATGACTATTCTCTCAGTCACCCCTTGTGAGGTGGTAACCTTAGTGGATTTTCCTAGGTATCTACATAGGTGACTACAAGTGGGAAGTGCTTTTGGTACCTGGGAAAAATGTCGAAACTTTGTTTCAGACCCCTAGAGGGTTCCTATATTGACAAATTTACTTGCACTAGTAAAGGTTGTTACGTCAAGTTTATTGTGATTATTCCTCACACCTTCACTAACCAAGATTTTGGGGACTTAATATCCTCCAGAGGGTTGGATTTTGAAAGGATCTTTTATCCATTGGTTTGTTTATTGTTGGACGAGATTTATTAAGGGTGTGTTTTTTGGTTCTATTTCTATTTATCCATAGGTTGATTATTGGTTATTGTTAAAACATATTTATTCATCATGGTTGATCAACCACTTCGTCGATACAATTGACAATGTGGACTCTCCCCCATAGGGGAAGAGCAACCACATATTAAACAAATATCGATGTTCACCTCGAACAACATAGATTCTATAGAGTATAGAAGGGACTCTGAGGGGAGTGAGAGTATTCAAATTGAAGTGATCGACGAAATTCCTCCACCAAAATTTCACCCTCCTTTGACTAGTCCTTTTGACCCCGTACTCTTAAGAGTCAAAGAACATTTTAGTGAACCTTTTTTTCTCTTCAATAATCTTCACACAATGTCTGGTACAAGTGATTCATTAAGTATGGGGGTACCTACAACCCCATCATATAGTTTTATGGGAGGCACCTCAATGGTGTCTCCCTTTCCTTCTATTAGTGTTGTAGGCTCTACTTCATCTATGCCTAGTGCATCTGATTACTCAATATGGGGAATTTCTTCTGTAACCTCATTTGCATCCACAAGTATGTCTAGTGTTAGCACATCCATCCCATCATTGGTGATTCCCACACCCATAGTTGTATTCAATGGAGGGGGGGCTTAGTTCTAATGATAGGGGTGATTTCCATCCTCTTCCAACATCCCTACAGGTATCTCGGCAATGCCAAACATTAGCTCCCCTTTTGGTTGGAATTTCCATAGTGGGTTTGGGATTGCTCCTATTCATACTAGGGGAAGAAAAATTTATGGGGGACCTAACACCTCTTGGGGTAATACACCTAATCCTACAATTAGTAATCCTTTTGTATATCCTTATGTCCCCGAGGGAACTCCCCCTGAGGAAATTCTAGTCTGAGAGGTATTCATCATTTGGGGTACACCTCTTTTCCTGGGGGAAGTTATGCTCCATGAAGTAGTAATCCCTTTGAGAATGCTTATGTTTGTAGGGTGAATCCTCAGGGGACTATGTTTTCCCCCGGGGGAAGTCATGTTCTAGGCTCTAGTAGTCCTTTTGGGAACACCTATGTCCCTAGGGACTATCCTCAAGGAAATATGTTTGGTCCCAAAAGAAATAATTTTTTTAGCAGTGCTTTTGTCCTTGGGGGAAATAATCCTTTCAGGGATCAGTATCCCACCGAAAACTATAATATGGGGGGACCTCAAGGTCCATATGGAACACAAGCATCTTCATTCTTTTACTAGAACCCATTTTCCAACTTGTTTTTTCCTTTCTTGGCAACATTATATTTTCCATATTTATTGCAGTTGACAAATGACCCCATTTTATACGACCCATCATGGTCGGTTATCCCTAAAAAAAATCCATCTGACATACTCAAGTTCGATGGAAAATACGGAGAAGACCCTTCAACACACATTATGACTTACCATCTTTGGTGCTTATCCAACTCATTGATGGATGATAGTATTCTATCACATGTTTTCCAAAGAACCATGACTAAAAGTGTTGTTAAATGGTATATCAAGCTTAAAGGAACTTACTACGATAGTTTTAATGCCTTGAATATGGCGTTCTTAACGCATTTCCCATTTTCAATTAGGTACGAGACCGGGACAAGGTTTTTTATATCTTTGTGTCAGGACACCTCCACCCACATTTTCAATCACATTCATGAGTAGAGGTTACGAGACAAGCTATTCAAGGCTAGATTTCCAATCAAATTCTTATGGATTGGTTCGAAAATTATTTTCTACCTCCCATATCCAAGGATGTCTCCATGGCTGAGGAAATCACTGAGGAAAAGGCTATTCTAAGTGAATAGAATTTAGACTTGATCTATTCTCAGTCTGGCACTTTATATGATCTTATCATACATCCTCTGGGTTTTGTACCTAGTATCTTTGTGGGCCAATTTCATAAACATTTGAGTCAACTAAGTGTCGCATAACACCCACCATTCATTGTTCCCACCACTCAAATCACTACAACTCCCATTCAAATCTTTGAGCTGAATTTGATCCAATCCATGCAATCAAAGAATCCTCAAAAACCTAGAGGCAATAACAAACACAAAAATAAAAATCTAAACATACTCAAAACCCAAAACAATGTTGGTGGAGATACTAAAGAGAAGAAAAATAATCGATTCCCCTGCAATAATTTTATGGAGGACCATCCTACTCACCAGTGCCCAAAAATGGATGAGATTCATCAATATTTTTCCTAGCATCCAACTCCCCAAAAGCTTGTTGTTTTAACTAATCCATTTCCTCCCCTCCAATAAAAAATGTTTGTCTCTTCTCTTGCACCTCTGTAAGGGGGCATGGCAGGTCTCCCTCTGTAAGGAGGGTCATCCACGAATTCTCAACTGTTCATGTGTGACCATACGATCACCCTACAAACTCAGGCTTGTAATTACGAGACTCATGATCAGACTAGTCCTAAGACCTAGGATCCAGCATCCTCTTCGCAGCCTAACATGCCTCTCCAGCTAAAGAATCCACCAATTGATGCAATGCTTCACCCACTATAGGGTGTTCTTTGAAAAATAGAAAAACACACTTTTGAATAGTTGTTTATGAACGAGCCTCCACTTGTATTATGTCCATCTCATGTTGGAAATGTATCGGCTCTCCAAAGCTCGATTTGTCTAACACTATGCTAAAATTGTTTGATGGACACATGTTTTGGCCTCATGGGATGATCACTACATTTCCCATAGAGTTAGGTGGTAAGACTCTTTCCATTGATGTTAAAGTGGTTGATTCCCCTCTAGAGTAAAATTTTCTACTTGGGTACATTTGATTTTATGAGATGACAGTTGTAGATTCATCATTTTTTTAATTCCTTCACTTTCCTCATCAAGGGAAGACCATCACCATCAATCAAATTTTATACTACACACTTGACCTTAGAATTGTATAATTGTGGTGAAACCTGCACAGAGAATCTAGCTAACAACAATCCGTACAAAGCTTGCAAATTGAGAGAAGGAGAGAAGATATGAGAGAAAAGAATCAACAGAATTGTATTCACTATATTCCACACTCAAAAGGTGAATAATTTACAATATATATAGGCTACATGAGTAACTAATGTGCCATAATAGTGATCTAGAGATATCTAGATACTCACTGACAGACACTGGAGTGAACTGCCACCCAATCCTAGTTAATTGATCCATGCAATCATTAGTTAATTGATTCATGTGTATGGAAGTGAGAGAAACACGTGCAACTACCAGTGATAAAACCGATGTTTCCTTGAACGAGTGACTTACACTAGTCTAACTAAGTATAATTGAGTGTAATTGAATCTGAACTAAAGAGGAGCGCCCTATTTTGTAGAGGAATATTTTCTAGAGAGAATATTCTCATATAATGAAGTGTTCTCAACATTGGACTATCGACCTTATGAAAATAATTACCTATATGGGTGTGTAGTATCTCCAACACCCCCCGTGAAAAATTACTAGGGTGTACATGATGAATGGATCCCAACAACCAAGGCCATGTTAGGTACCCATTGTAAAATGCATCTAAGGATGAAACACTAAACAAATAGAGAAAAGAAGGA
>SNQJ01S0084946.1:0-18490 GCA_010110895.2 Picea sitchensis
GCAACAATGTGAAGGAGGTAAGAAGTTTTTTGGGAGCAACCCAATATTGGAGAAAGTTTATTGCTAACTTTTCTTCCATTGCAGCTCCATTACATGCAGTGAAAAGTGTCAAGCAAGTTTTTCAATGGGGAGGCAAGAAAAAAAAGGATTTTGATACTTTGAAAGAGAATATCAGTTCAACACCAGTTCTTGCACTTCCGAATTTGAGACAAACTTTTGAAATCCAAACTGATGCAAGCAATTATGCAATGGGAGCAGTTTTGTTACAACATGGTAAGCCCATTTGTTTTCATTCTGAAACTTTTAATGGTGCCGTGACTAACTATCCTACTTATGATAAGGAGTTGTATGCATTGGTGCAAAGTGTGAAAAAATGGAAACATTATTTGTTTGGGAAAGAAACCATTGTACACAAAGATCATCAACCAGTGAAATACTTACAATCACAAACAAAGCTACAACAAGAAAGGTACTTCAGATGGATGGGTTTTCTACAACAATTCCACTTGGTCATAAGGTATAAGAAGGGCATTTATAAAAAAGTTGCTGATATGCTTTCAAGACCTATTATTAGTGCTTCAATTATTCTTAAGCATAGTCCTATCGTGCATGAGAGTTATGTTGAGCAATATGCTTTAGACGCTGATTTTAAAGAAGTATATGAGACTTTGTGTCATTCTAACCATGTTGAGGAATTGGATTACCATGTGAATGATAATATTTTTTATCATCTTGGCAAGCTATGTATTTCACAGGGTGAAAGAATCAACATAATAAGAGAAGCCCATTCTTCTCTTATTGCTGGTCACTTTGGTGTAGGGAAGACGGTGGCTAATTTGCAAAGGTACTGCTATTGGCCTAAAATGAATGAAAGTGTTTCAAGATATGTTTGAGGATGTTCGTTATGTGCCACAAGCAAATCTAGCAATAGAAAGTTGGGTTTGTATACTCCACTTTCGATTCTTTCTCATCCTTGGGAATGTATTTCTATGGACTTTGTAGGAGGTCTACCTATGTCTAAAAGAAATCATGATTATCTTTATGTTGTGGTTGATCAATTTAGCAAAATGCGTATTTTGATGCCTTGTAAAAAGCAGGTTACAGCTGAGTAAATGGCACAAATTTTCTTTCAAAATGTTTGGGTACATTTTGGATTTCCTATGTTGGAGCCACCTTTGTTTTTTAGCCCGTTTCGAATTTCATGTCTTAATGCTCGAAATCGAAAGATGGTTTTCATATTTTCTTTCTGTTGTTTCAAAATCTCTGAAGTCTCATCACGCGAGTGACAATGGTTATCATACTCTCAAGGTGAGTTCTACTTTTCATTCAAATAATTTTCCCCCCTTTTTTACCTTGAGATTTCGTATGTCAGATGCTATAGATCACATAGTTCACAAGTCCTGAAGAACGAAAAGGCGAAATCATTTTAAATTTTACCCAAGTCAGTAACGAGGGTAAAAGTTTCCTAAATTACGGTTAAGCATCATCGGGGTTTCGCGTCTCGGCATTTACTAAATCCAAAAGTCTTACTGTCATAACCCTGATAGATGAAACCACTAATTTCTTGTTTTAGTAATCCATGTTAAGGTTAAAGGTAAAAGCTTAGCCGTGGTTAAGTTATTTCAAAAATTCGCAACTTGGCATATTTTCTTTTAAAAATCTACACTGTCAAAGCCTTGAGTCGCGAAGTCGCGATAAAGATATAAACATAATTAATTAAACACTTAATCTAATTTTATCCTCCTTTTAATTAAAACATATCGTTGCGATCTTGCGATTTCGCAACTCGGCATACAAACTTCCCAGAAGCTATACCTTCAAAGCTCCGAGTCGCGAAGTTGCGATATAAATAATCATGTAATTAATTAAGCGCCTAATCATAATTACGTTTTTTATTAACCAAAGACAATCATCACAATCTCGGGTGTTAGAGGTTCAAAGGGTCAAAGCGAAAACTCCCGATGCAGCGAGTATCGAAAGATTAATTAACTTTGGTAAAACCTGATTAATTGAGCTAAGCTAGTATTTATCGTGATATGATGCATGCATAGTTTATGAGGCACTCTTAATTCTTCCTTACTCCAACTGACATTTCGAGCCACCAAAATTTATGGCATTAATTAGAAACAAGGTGAATCGACAAGTAAAGATTGGGTTTTTATTGCTAAATTTATATTTAAGCGTGATTTGACCGATCTGTTCTTAAAAAGTATTGAGTTTTTGAATATATAGAGTTGTTATTCATGATCACAAATTAATTTCTATATTACGCAAAGAACACTTTTCTCAGCGAACTAATTTCTGTATGTATACATATTTTTATTGCAGAAGAGCTAAAGCAGGATCCCCCGCCATGGTCTCGCGAAAAGTGTCCAAAGCCAACATTGAGGTTTCGGGACAAGGTTCAGACAACATCATTGATACTTCACCTCGAAGTGTCGAATCTGTTAGGACCTGGTCGTTTGTTTTTGATGCTCTACAATTTGAATTGGTAGATTATTCTGATGAGTCTAGTGACAATGAAAAAGACGACCTGACCATCAAATATAAGATCGTCATCCAATCGGGAATGCATAAAGTAGTGGCTAGGCCACGAATGCTCCCTTACTATGATATGGTCTGGTGGCCATTAGACCATGTGGACATACCAAGTAGAACCATCATCAATGAGCAGAAAATCACTATTGGGACTTTCAGACCCGAACAACTGCAGGCTATGTACAAGTTGCCTACCGTGTCGGACCTTACATATGATGCTGAATTCTTGGAGAACTTCAAATAGAAAGAATGTGTGAAATATGACAAGACTATGTCCAGTTTAATTAGAGATTGGGTTTCACACCCTGCGAAGTTTAGGGAAGACAACAATGGCATATATTCGATAGCTTCCTTCAAACCATAGTTCAAATATGTAGCTATGATGACCTGCAGACTATATGGGAGAGAGGACACCACACATTTGTTTCTACAGTGGGTGGCTCTAATACATCAAGTCGCTGAAGGTTGTTCCTTCGACTGGGCTAAAATGATGTCTGATAGCTTGACTAGTCGAGCTATAGAGTATTGGGCACAGAGGGAGAGCAGGAAGATTGCCTCATTCTTTATGTCCGCGTACATTATGGATGTCGTATGTTTTCTAATGCCCTTTCCTTTAATGAACTGGAGTTGGACTCCATCAGAGGCCAAGCCCATCCACGTCTACCATTCGAAACTGTGGGAGAACAAAGTGACAGATTTTGTGTATGAAATTTTTAACTGGGTAATGGTACTGCTGCATGTCACTATTTTTGGCCACCTGCCACCTAGGATCTTAGACAATATAGTGATGAATTTGAGCAGTATAGATGACTAGTATGTAGTAGCCAAATTCTCATATCTCAGAGTTTTCGGGGCTTCTGTTCCCCCGCATGCATTACCATTATTCATACCCGACAAGCTGGCTTGTCATGAGGTTGCTCGACAAACAGTAATCGGTGGCATAAGAAATGAGCTTAAGGGATATTCAAAGAAGTTATGGCCACCTTTTCCTGTTCATTTAAATTCATATTCTTTGTTAGATTTCGGGCATGCTAAAGTTGAAGCAGAAGCCCTGGAAGACCTAAAATTGGTTCTTATTGAATTCAAGAAACACGATCCGCAAAGGGTCGTAAGTAATCATTTGGCTAGTTGTGGACTCAAAAGGTTCAAACATGAAAATTCAACCTCGGATGACATTTTCTGAGGCGCAAGATCTTATGCCAAGATTTTGTCTCGGATACAAACCCTAGCACCTGAAGAGAGGGCCGATGTTCTAAAATTGCAAGAACATTGATGCAGTTGCCTTCCCATAGTATTGCAGTGTGAGAATCCAAGTACAGTGGAGGTGAAACAAAAAGAGGCCGAAGGCTCCAAAGATGTGACACCCAGCCAAGAAAAACACCAAGATGGGGAAGAGCAAACTAGGAGTTCGAAAACAGAGATAAAGACTCCCGACCCGGCGAAAAAACAGACTCTATTTACTACTCCGGAACAACCAGCTAAGCAAATCGGAGATCCCATTGCTTCCATTACTCCCTTGCAGTTAACCCAGAGAAACATAGATGCAGGGTGGATTTTAAATGAAGAATTGAGACCTATAAGGGTGGAAGAGCTCCCTCCAAACGAGTTCTTCTTTGATAAGAAAAGAAAGGCTGTGGTAAAAGAGAATTTTATTTGGAAGGGGGATCAACAACCAAGAAGTAAAAAGTGTTGACCAATGGGAAAGATAATAAGAATGAATATTTTTCTACAGAGATCACCGAGACCTTAGGGGCATATGCCACAACAAACCAATTTTCAGTCAGGGTTTTGAAAAATCAGCTGAAGCGAAAAAATCACCTCATCAAAACCTTAGAAGCCATACTAGCCACAATAGAGGAGGCTTCCAAGGACCAGGAAAGCATAAGGATAGAACAAACAAGGTTGGCCGATAAAAGTGAGATAGAGCTACTCAAAACTAGGCTCGAACAAGTAGAGCTGGTGGTTCAGAACGGTAAGATACAAGTGGGCCAACAAAAAGACTTGATCGAATAGCTACAGGTTAGAGTGGAAATCACCGAAAGTAAAGTTATAAATATCGGGATGTTCCAGTCCCAAGTGATGGAGATTCAGAGCAGAGTTTCTGCAGCCCAGCGAAATTTACTCACCAAGGTAGAGGTAATTCGGGACAACTGCTTGTTGACGGGCGAAATTGACCGTCCGTCAACTGGGAGAGTGGATATGGTCCGGGGTTGTCTAAATAACCCAAGCCGTTTGGGATAACCCACCCTGACGGGTTTAGCGGCTCCGTTATCCGATCTAAGTCCTAAGAAAATAAAAGAAAACTACTCTAAATTAATTAATCTAACTAAAAACAACTATTAAAACAAACTAACAAAAACAAAAATAAACTATTAATATATATACAATTTACTATCTAATACTACACAACTATAATTTTATAAAATCAAATGATCACTTACTAATAGAGTCAAATTTAATTACAAATGTACAATATTTACAAATTACAGATTTGAATGAAAACCTGCAAAACTCATTGGTAATCTGTCCTAAGACAACGAGACTAATTTTTTTTGATTTTATAATTTTATGAAAAGAAATAAAATAAAAACTATCTAAACTAAACAACTAAAATAATAACTCTAACTGCAAATCTAAACTACACATATATCTAACTAAACTACTTAAATTATACTAACAAATTAACTATCAAATAAATGACAAACTGACCTGAAGTAACACTTTAGGTTTGTCCTGTGTAAGATGGTCAATTCATTTGTTTGGTGGGAGGAAACCCACATCAATATTCTGCCAGCCTCTAGGAAATAGTAAGCAACAATGCTCTTTTGAATATCGATAACAGAACAAACAAGACATAAAAGGTACAACAATCTTATGATTTACAAATCTTCACAGTTAGATAAATCTGCATGCAAAGATCTATACAAAAATGATTCAATTAACAAAGAAGAGAAATATGTCATTCATTAATTGAAACAAATAAATTGTTGTACTTTAAAAATATGAGAGATCAGATACAGACAACATATAAATCAAATCACATCAGCATACAAAGAATTATGATAGCTAAAGTAGTCGATAATTAATTGCCAACTGATATGCAAAAACCTGAAACAAAAGTTTGATATATTGAAAGCAAAAGCTGTTACAAAACATCAACTTTCATCTCAGTCTGAATCATAAATCCATCGTCTGGTTCTCCCACTGTGAGGATGATCATTATTACAAAAAATAACAATTATTTAAAGACCTCCCACAGGGTAAAACATCCCTGTGGGAATCATCAAAACAGTTTACAAAAAATCTGGGATGATATCCCAAGTCTGACTAAACTAACAACCTAAAATAAAAACTATATCACACAAATATCTCCTAGACTACCACATCATGCCCAATTGATTATTGCAATTCGAATGTACTTTAAAGAGGACAAAATTGGACAAGTTAAGAGGATATTTTGTTGATAGAATTGATAAAAATCTAATTCTAAAGACTAGCTACAGAATGTTGCGATTCTGTAGCTGGTCTAAATCAAACACATAATCATATTAAAAATCAATTCGAATCTTAAAAAACATATTCAAACTATAAAAACATTCGATTTCTAAAAGCATCATTCAAATAGACACTTGTATGCAAATTGAACAAACTTAATCAAATGATAACAGAGATGGATGCACTCTGTTTAATTCATTATCACCAATTCGGATATACAGAATCATATTGGATAACCGAACAGTAATGAAATCATTTTCATAACCAATTGAAATCAACACAAATAGTTTCTTCATCTATCCACAAGATCACTTCGAATCCAAACGAAATCAACAGGATTGTTTTCTCAAATTGATAGCACTATATTAAACATAAACAAACGATCCATGCTATTTAACGAATCAAATCAAAACTGGTATGTAATTTATCACAAACGAAATCATAATGGAATTAATCGGTTGATAGAAGGATCTGTAGGACTCGTCCAACGTTTGTTATTTCCATTTGGGGGCAGACAAAATCGATTGACATTCAACGAAATCATTACTTGAATCAATTTCAAAAACGAACTATTAGCCAAGTTTTTTGATATGAATTCAACAGAGACAAAATCGTTTTTGAAAATCAAAACCAATAGAGCAGTATCTAATCTACTTTTGATATCAATGTAACTCAAAACAGGAAATCGTGCAAACTCAAGACATGCATCAATCAAATCAAAATGAATCGAAACAATTTGTGTTTGTTACAGCCGTTATGAATCAACACAAGTCCACGATTATAGAAAGTAAATCTTTTGCATAGGTCAAAGATAATTAAAATCCAATTGAGAATACTAATTCAATACAGAACATAGTCGTTTCGAGTAATAACAATCAACAGAGTCGTTTTGAGTTTATTAGGAGCAAATGAAACTAATTAAAATCATACCAAATCGACTATCAAACATAATTGATTCACAAACAAACCAAACCGAATCAAAATCAAAGAATCGCTTGTACTAAACTGGGCATGACAAATCGCATAACCAAATCATATGTACATTTAATTTTAGTAAAATGAACCTACTGTACAGGATTCATACATAACTGTTCTTGATAATCAAACTATGACAGCGTCATTTCGAATAATGGACAGAACTAACCGTAAACCAAAACTCGATTCATTATATTAATTCAATCCTCTCCTGAAACGAATTTAAAAATGAAAATCATACCTGGACAATATGAAACAACTTCGATTATGATAGTTTGGAATTGACGAAGGCTGTAGCCGATTCGACATTCCTAAATACGATGGAACCAGTGGTTTTCTTCTTCTTTTCATTATCTTGAAGCTTGTCCCTTTCACTTGTCAACACTGTAACTTGGTTTTCCAATGATTTGATTTTCGACTGTAATAAGGGAACATCGGTATAGTAGTGCTCCAGCCACACATTACATTGGTTACATGATGTCTGTTCGGGCTTCGACATAACAGTCGAGGGTTGGTTTAAATCACCGAGGGTTTCCTTATGTAGCTTAATCCCTGGGTAGCTAGGATTGTTCTTTAGGCAAGGGGGTAAATTAGAAACAAAGTCATAGGGTGGCTTGGAGCACAAACCATGGGAATAAGGGTACTCTCCAGCCAGGAGGTGCTCGATATCAGAGTCTGAGTCTTCGCTGAGCACTATGGGCTTTTGATCAATGCTAGGTTTAGGTTTATTCCGGGCAATTCTCGATATCAATCGAGCGTTCTTTTTACCTTTGCCATCGAGAGTAGGGTTACCCTTGACTTTCTTGCTCATAGGATATTTTACAACCTCAGCCTTGTCTTTTATGATGTCTGGTAGGTCGATATCAGGGTAGACCGAGGGTTTGGGAGAGGGTAGAAGGGCATGAAAAGGCACGGGTGGCCTGACCTTAGTCTCACTGATCAAAGACTTGTCGATTTGGACAGACTCTGAATCAACAAAGCCATTTCTAGACAGAAAAGCTTGCCAATTATCGCCGTGGAGGTTTAAATGGTGAACGACAATGAGTCTAATCAAGCCATTTTGAAACAAGCTATTGTCAGCCTTCTCGCATTTAAACCTTTTAGCCATTTTGTAAATACTACGCTTGAAATAAAATGGCATGTTCAATGGATAACCCATGAAATTCATTAACAATCGAAGGTGATAAAGAAAAACCAATCCATACCAACCCTCACAGGTCACAAATTGTTTAACCATTATCAAAAGGTCATGCCACCTAGGTTTAAGTGTAGAAATAGGCATACCTTTGTCACAGGATGTGACCTTTCATGATACGAACAGTAATGGACATGGAACCTCATCAACTTTAGAGTTTTTAAATCATCGTTGGCCCATGGCTGCTAATCCTGTGGCAGAGCTAATGAACTCTTCACTGATTTCAAGTTGAATTTCACCTACTTTATCCCTACACCCATCAAAGGTAAGGGCGAATTGCTGTGCAACAAACAGATTGAAACCCTCAAACCTCTGTACAAATGTGAGCCAACCACTATCCTCTAAATCTTTACGGGTGTTATCGAATAGTAGCAGGGCTTGACTACTGTTGGGCTCTATTCGCACCACCAGTGCCATAGACAAGAGCACATAGTGAGCAATGTGAATGAGCCAGGGTTTGAATCACAACATACGCAGGGGCAGAATGCTCATAGGCTTACCCGAAACTAGTAGAGGTAAAACAGGGATAGGGGGAAAGACATTAATGACATATTGTGCGAAGGTGGTGGAGCTAGTTCATACATGCATGAGAGTCATATCTACAGTACAACCGCCGGTGCTTATAACTATTCAAATGACTATGCATATGTGTTAACAATTATGCCATTCAATGAACCAATGAAAATCAATGGTAAGTGGATTAATCATTCACGCTAGCAATAGTTATACCATAGTTTTAAAACCAAACAAATGAATCGAAACCAATACCAAGTGTTGTATGAAACGATTCATACCAAGGGTTTAACCATAACACCAATGTTTTTTTATATATAACAAATGTGCCAAGTGAATTGATCAAATAACATGTAAATCCAATCACCAATGCATCACAAACTCAATCACTCATGAAACGAAATTACATAATCAATCGAAGAATGTCAAATGAGTACAGATCAAAAGGTCTTGCCAACTGTATAATAATAAGTAAAATGTAAACGCAATGGTCATATCGACAAGATAACGACAATTCAGTGACGATTTTAATGTGACTTCGAAAACCAACGTTTTCACGCTTACAGTCGTGAAAACGGGAACCAAGGTAAGTGTGCACATAGCGCAAACAATAAAAGTGTTGTTTTATTTGAGAATTATGACGAAAAATTAAGGTTTGCAAAACACTGGTGTAGGCAGCTTATAAGGATAGTAGAAAAATGTGAATTGGTTGCCAACACTGCTTACTCGTTAATCAAGTTTTGGAAAATTTATCTGTTAGAGAAAGAGAAGTTGGAGCAGCTCGAGTCACTTTTCAAGAGGTTGTAATAGCTACAAACAACAGGGAATCGGGAAGCACCCCTAGGTTTTCCATTTCGGAGCAGACTAGAGGAAATATTTTATTAAAGGAATGAGAGCACAGTATATCAGAAGGTAAGATGCAAGCCAAGAGGGTAACAAAATCCTTAGAAGAGGCTTTTGGTTTTATAAATGGTAATCTGTTAGGTATTGATAGTGAAGGAAATGTTGAGGCATTGAGTCAAATGAATATAGCGAAAATCTCACTTGATTTAAATGAAAAAGAGGAAAGAGATTTGGTCAAGATCTCACAAGTAACTTTGGCAGACATAGTTCAAATAGATAAATGTATGATTAAACCAAGTGTGCAATTGTGCGCTATCGACATCATAGATAGACAGATGGAAGAAAGGTTGCCGCAATTAGCCCGATATTGTTACTCTTTTGAAGCCAATTGTCATGCAGAACCGTCAAGATTGATATCTCGGCTAGTGGAAAGATATGTCACTTGTACTGATCATGCGCGAGGACAAGCTTCTGGTACCAAATAAAGACAGAGATGAAGAAATGGAACGATTTCTCTCCTCCTTATCATAACTAAAAATTTTGCAACGATTGAGATTCCATCTTATGTAAAACTGTATAAATATACCATAGAAAGAAAGAAAAATGGCTGGACCTTTTGTGTCGATTGTAATAGAGGTTTTCTTTTTTGAGAGTTAATATAAAGCAAATCCGAAGATTCTCAATTCCGTCACGACTGTGTTATGAGTTTGTTTCCTTGTATCTCCTATTTCATTTCATTTCATATTTGTATCTGATGAATGCTTCGCTATAATTTAGTACAATATCTACTATAGTGAATGAATTTTGGTTTTCTATATTGTTTACTATTTTTCCTCTGTACCAGCTATCAGTAGGTATAAGACCAGTCAACACTTTCAGAATTCTATATATATTTTATGCTTCATCGGGTTATTTCTTTTCATTTTTCTTCTTCTGTTTATAAGTGAGATTCTCCCTTGATAGGAGCCTTGCATCATAGACAACTAAATGTTTTCTCCCACCTCATACATCTTTATTAAAATATAACTCAGTTACGAGAAAGGGCCTTTCATTTGCACCCTATTTTTACTCTTGAAACTGTAAACTCTCTTTTATACGACCAAAATTGAGACAACATTTAAATCCCCCGTGAAATTTTCTTATCTTTCTGTTCCTCCATGACTGTCCCTGTAACAAGACAGCTGAATATCGAACCCAGACTATCAGATCAAACACATATTCTTAAAAAACCCACTACCCGAGTTGAACTCGAACGTTCATGAGCAGCGATTGAATGGGATATAAACAACAATGAACAGTTGGAAGCTAGACAACACCAACACAGAAATCATCCCTAGCTTCCCTTGCTGAAGGTTGAATTTTCTTCCTTCTTTATCCCTCATTCACTTTCATATGCCTAGACACTATACTTCTAAGCCTTAAGTACAGACTCTGGAACAACATCTTTTTAGCACCGTTGCCGTGGACCGAAGTTACGAAATCTTTTTCCCTGGGAAAATGAAATTTATTTCATTGAAAGTGCCACCCTTTGATAGTGAACAAAGAGTGCACACCTTTTAAAGGCTTTCCAATATTTCACTTCACGACTCCGCGATTAATAAGCTGGGATCTGTATGAAGGAATACCAGGAGAAACTTGGATGGTAAACAGACCACAACCATTGCCGACCCTGAGAAAATTTTAAAGATGAGAGGATCTCTTAAGTCGACCCCTACAGTTTATCAGCCTAAATACCCACAACTGAAGACCAAAATTTCTTCTAAACCTTCGAATTCACGCAGCCCTCTCTTCGACACTAAGGATCTAACATCGAACTACTCCAAATTTAGAAGAGAAACTTGTCTGATAACCCCTACAGAACATAAAGGAAAAAGTCCTGCAGAAAATTTATCTACTGTCGATATATCATTGACTCTTCAGTTGAATTTCACGACCTCACACGGTCTCGAAGAATATTTCACACATCCAACTTGCACACCCGTTGGTTCCCCTGATGACATCTCTGCAAGTCCGAAGAGCCAAGCCCTCACAACCCTTACTAGTCATCCTCGGATTTTTCACCCCGTGAAGAAAGTAAAGATTCACTTTTAATCTTCCAAAACCCCCTTTACAACTTTCCACAAATAATGATGGCAGCCGCCGGAGGAGGAGGTGGAGGGGTTATCGAAGGAGGAGGTGGAGGATCTCCTAGAGGAGGAGGTAGAGGCCAAGGGCCTACCCCCCCTCCTAGAGTGTTCGGTAAAGTGGCAGCAAGATATGCTCCCTTGGTATTTCCCATTCCTCTACATGACCTTCCCGAAAATTATATAAAAAAATTGCCAAAATTTACTAGGGAAGGAGATTTGACCGCAACCGAACACATAAATTTCTTTGACTAATTCGCAGACATCTTACATCTTGAACATGAATATGTGTATTCAAGGCTTCTCGTCCAAACCTTCAAAGAACAGGTCTGAACTTGGTTTCAGAGTCTACCCGCAGGATCTATCTTGTCCTATGACGCCTTGGAAGATGCTTTCCTTAGACAATGGGGCGAAAGAAAGGACCACCTATATTATTTAACCGAGTTTGGGTCTTTGGTAAAAAGAATTCAGAAACGGTTATGGAGTTTATTCAAAGATTCAATAAGTTTTATAACAAAATCCCAGCTGAGGTTAAACCGTCCCAACCTACAGCCAAAGTAACTTTCACGGGGGTTTTCGAACCAGATTTTGCACTTCTTCTAAGGGAAAGAAGGGGTTCTACTCTAAACCGAATGCAAGATGACACTATAGAAATTGAGTCAAATATGATGGCTTCTGGTAAGTTAAAAGCTAAAGTAGAAACAGGAAATCAAGAAAATAGACGCTTTAGAGAACAAGCAGGGCCGTCAAGGTCTAATAGATACACAGATGACAAAGTAGACGATATGGCTAGGGTAATTAAGGAACTATCTAATAAAATACCCATAATGGAGCTAGAACAGGCCAAAGTCGATTCTTTCACCAAAAAGGATTTCAAGAGGAACCCCAACCCCCCGAACCAGCAAAGACAGATAAAAAACGAAGACCAAAAAATACAAGCTCCCCTAAAGAACAAAAATTTTATAGGAGCGAATGATCTCCAAGATTTTGGAGATTCAGATGATGATGTCACAAACTTTGGTGATGACTGCACACAACCGTATCTGACTAGAGAAGATTATGAAAAAACTCTAAACACTCAACAATCATCGGTTAAGGGTGAAGAAAGAGATCATACTGACCTTTGTAGCTCTCAACAAGAAACCGAAATGATAATGGTCGAGGTTCAACCTAAGTATAACTTGATATCTAAGAGTAAGCCCATTTCAACTAGTCAACCTAAGAAAATTCTCCCAAGAGGTCAAACTTATGATCCTACTCTGGAAGAAACCCTATTACATAACAACAAAGAAAAAGTAGCAAGCACACAAGAGTCTGAAGTGGGAAAAGTTGAGAACACAAGGAACTGAAACAACTAATAAAATTATGCCTTCAACCAAGACCATGAGTAATAAAGAGGTCCAGATGAATAAGTCAGAAATGAAGGATTCAGAAGTCCCAACTAGAGAAACAGACAAGGTGAGTGGAGTTTTCAGTTTCGAAAATGAGATAAATAAAATTAAGATACTAATTCCTCTGGTAGAATTAGGGAAAAACCCAGTTTATCGAAAGTAGATTACCAAAGTGATAGGTGTCTCAGAGCTAGAAAGCCAGTCTAACGTTTTAAACTTGGAAGATGATAAACCCAACATCACTTTTGGTCCACATTTTGAAGGGGCCAAAGACACTGTTGCTCCCTTTTATATCACCTTAAATGTATACGATCAACTGCTACATAATTGCATGCTAGACTCTAGAGCCTCCCATAACGTGATGCCTAAAATCATTATGGACAAATTGGGTCTCTAGATCACCAGACCTTACGAAGATCTTTACTCTNACTCTTTTGACTCGAGAAGAGTTAAGTGTATGGGAATGATAAAGGATTTAGTAGTTACCCTGGCACAGGTCCTAGTTAAGAGTATCTTGATGGATGTGGTTATTGCTGATATTCCCCCCATGTATGGATTATTGTTGTCTAGGTCATGGGGAGCCAAGATGGGGGGTTCTCTTCAACTAGGTTCGCCACAATTCCTGTGTTTGGTGGGCAATTTACTCGGTTGTACAGAGAGAGGAGGTTAGCATATACAGTAAGTGACCCTCAAAATCCGAACAATTTCCCTATTTACATTGCAGATCAAGATTTAGGAAATTGTATCTTATCTTTTGACGACGGTTTAGATGGTTGTCCAGAGGAAAACGATATAGAGTAGGAAGAATTAGGTTACAATACCGAGGATATATGTAGCACCGGTATCTGGAAAATGTTTTTTGACGGTGCCTCATCTTGCAAAGGGGCTGGTGCAGAAGTCCTTTTAGTGGCTCCTGAAGGAAATTTCATTGTTCCTTTTTCTTACAGATTGCAATGGGATATAGATTATACTAACAACGTATGTGAATATGAAGCATTGGTCTTAGGATTAGAGGCTGCCAGGAAGCTAAAAATAAATAACCTAGAGGTATACGAAGATGCATAGTTAATAGTCAAACAAATAAATCGACAGTACCAAGCCAAGCATCCCAGATTAAGATCATACAGGAATTGTGCCTGGGACCTGATGGAAAACATTTTGTCGTCTGTAAATGTCCACTTCATCCCACGCGCAGAAAACTTACATGCTGATGCATTAGCTAAAGCGGCTTCAACTTTCACTCCTCCTATGACCTTGAAATTGAAGTATCACATAGAGATAAGACACATACCATCTATACCAGATAATATCCAACACTAGCAGGTTTATGAGGATGATGAACAAATTAAGAAGTTTCTTGAAGCAGTAGGTGAATTTTCCGAAACTCATGCAGATCAAGAAAATCAGAATGACCAGATATGGATCATGCAAGAAGGGGAGGACCCTCAAGCTTTCCAAGACAAAATCGCAAATCATCGTATGCTGGTCCTAAAAAATAACCAAATTCCAAAGGGATTGATTCCTTTAGAAAGACCGTTTGATCAAAACGACATGCCCGTAAAATCTACCTTACAACACCAACCCGAAGAGGTTGAGGACTATGACATAGGAACCAAAGAAGAATCTAGGATGGTTAAAATATCTAAACTCCTCCCCCCTGAAATAAAGGAAAAATATAAGGACCTAGTCAGACAATTTAAAGATGTTTTCGCTTGGTCTTATGATGAGTTAAGAACCTACGACATTGCCATGATCGATCACAAGATACCTTTAAAGCCTAGGGTCAAACCGTTTAGACAAAAGCTTAGGCAGATCAACCCCATTTTATTGCCTATGGTCAAGAGAGAAGTGAAGAAACTTTTGGAGGCAAAGGTTATAGTACGTCTGAGATATTCTGTTTGGGTGGAAAATCTGGTCCCGGTTAGAAAAAAGAGTAGAGAAATTAGACTGTGCGTGGATTTCAGAAATTTAAATAAATCCTCTCTTAAAGACAACTATCCCCTGCCTAAAATGGATCATGTGTTAGAAAAGGTATTTGGGGTGAATAGAATGTATATGATTGATGGTTTCTCTGGATATAATCAAATTGCCATGAATGAACAAGATAAAGAAAAGACAACTTTTACCACCCCTTGGGGTATGTTTATGTATGATAAAATGCCTTTCGGTTTGATGAATGTAGGAGCCACGTTCCAATGCGCTATGGACATCGCTTTCATCGGAGAGAGAGATAAGTTCATAGTCATCTCTCTCGATGTTTTAACAATTTTCTTGAAATCCGACGAAGAGCATCTGGTACATCTTAAACAAACATTCAAAAAATGCCACAGGTTTGGTCTATCCTTAAACCCCAAGAAATCACACTTCACCATGCAAGAGGGTAAATTATTGGGTCATATTGTATCTAAGGATGGAATTAAGATTGATCCTAAGAGGGTTGAAGCAATAGACACTATAAACATTCCCAGAAATGTAAAAGAAATTCAATCTTTCTTAGGAAAAATAATTTTTTTACGAAGATTTGTCCCAAATTTCGCTGAAATTGTAAAATTGATCACAGATGTGATGAAAAAGAACAACGAAGTAAAGTGGACAACAGAGGCCAAAGCGTCGTTTACACATATTAAGAAAGTAATAGCCGAGGCACCTGCATTGGCAAGTCCCGATTATCTGAAAGACTTTCTTATTTTCTCATTTTCCTTCGAACACACGATCGCCGCGGTGCTCCTCCAAAAGAACGAAGAGGGTTTCAAACAACCGATCACCTTTTTCAGCAAGAGCCTCAGAGACACTGAACTTAAATATGATATAATATAAAAACAAGTGAACGCCATGGTAAAGGAGCTAAAGGCATTTAGAACATATGTATTACATTCCAAGATCATTGCGTACGTACCAACCAGTTCTGTGAAAGATATTTTGGTACAACCAAACAGTGACGGGAAAAGAGGACGATGGCTGGCCAAGATCTAAGAATTTGACCTGGAAATCAAACCTACTAAACTGATAAAAGGACAAGGCCTAGCCAAACTTTTGGCTGAATCAAATCTAAGATATCTGGATATAAACTACCTACAGGGATATGAGGGAAATATGAACGTAAACGAGATTGATGAACCAACAAGAGCAATCAAGATCGAGGAGAAGTTTGTATCATCAGAATGGTACAAAAACATAGTATCCTACCTACTGAATCTAAAATTCCCGAGTGAACTATCACCATCAAAAGCCAGGACTTTAAAGCTTCATGCGGTTAAGTATTGTATCGCCGAAAATCAACTATATTGGAAAGACCTGCTCGGTTTCTTGTTAGTCTTCTTAGTCGAATCAGAAATAGAAAGGGTTATAAGTGAATTTCACGAAGGATTTTTTGGAGGACATCATGCTTGGAGGGCCACAACTTACAAAATTCTGAGGGCTGGGTATTACTGGCCAAAAATCTTTTCAACGTTAACGCCAAGGTTTGAGCCTGTAGTCCTTGTCAGCTATTTGTAGGTAAACAGAAACTCTCGGCACTACCTTTAGTTCTGGTCAAAACTGAAGCCCCTTTTCAACAATGGGGGCTAGATTTTATAGGAGAGATTAACCCACATTCTAGCACCCAACACAAGTGGATCTTAACTACCACAGACTACTTTACCAAATGGGTGGAAGCCATTCCAACCAAAAGGGCAACTAACTCGGTGGTAATAGAGTTCTTAAAAGACAATATCTTGTCAAGATTTGGCTGCCCCCGAAAGATAGTCACGGATAATGCCCAAGCTTTCAAATCTATAGCTATGATAAGCTTCTGCCAAAAGTATAATATCGTTCTTGCCCATTCTAAAACATACTACCCCCAAGGAAATGGACTGGCCAAGTCATCTAACAAGATCCTGATCAATATAATTAAGAAAGTGTTGGATGAGAACAAAAAGTCTTGGCATGTACATTTAAAGTACGCTTTGTGGGAAAATCGCATAGGCACTAAAAAGTCTATCGGCATGTCTCCTTTTCAGATGGTATATGGGACAGATGCGGTGTTACCAATAAATTTAGCACTCCCTGTGATGAAATTGTGGCAAGATCAGAAAGAAGAACCTAATCATGTCATCAGGAGGATAAACTAGCTAATCGAGGTTCAACAACACAAGGTCGAAGTAGATGAAAAGATGCAGAAGTATCAAGACGACATGAAGGCATTATTCGACTGTAGGGAAAAGGACAAATATTTCCTCCTAGGTGATAGACGGTGAAATCCTCAACGCCCCTGTCAACGAGCGTTATCTGAAGCATTATATGACATAAACAGTCACCGAAAAAAAAAGGGGTGAGTTCATTTAATTTTAGGTTTATATATTCATATATAGAATTTTTACTTGTGTATATATATTTTCCATTTCGTTTTGTTATTTTAATTTTCTTTCGTGAATTTTTGAGACCTTTTAGATAGCCTCGATAACCTTCGTATTTTCCTCTTACAAGATTTCAGCAACAAACAAAACAAGTGGGAGAAATAAACCGAAAGTTGGTGCCAGAAATAAATTGGCTTAAACAGGTGATACCAAAGATTTTTGATTTGGTGAAAATAAAATGAAACGATAAGGTAAAGGTGAGATTTCCTAAAAGACTTGTTCCGAAGGGCTATCAAAGAAAACCAAAGTAACCTCATTCAGACAACAACATCGTCTGAACTAATAAATAATAGAATGTTTCCTTGTTCAATTGTTTACGAAAGAATAAGACAAATTAAACAAGTCACTCAAATTAAAGCAGTGAGTCAAAGTAAAGTGCCCCCAAAAAATATTTACAAGAGTCAATTTTGATTTTTTTTTACCTCTGTTTTTCAGTCCATAAATCACTATCTGTCACCCTTTTCTGTCTTCGGGTTTACCCTTTAAAAAGTCAACATGTTTCCATTTCGCATACGTAGGGAGAAGAGATTTCGTTTCAACCTTGAGAGCTTCAAAGCAGATTGTGGAAAGAAAGCAGGTCTTCACAACTCCTCGGTTCCTTGCTAAACGAAGGGATGCTTAAAGTGATCTCGACTTTCCTAGGTTTTTCAACAATTTCGGAGGATTGAGGCTTGCTCAAATAGAATACCCTAAGAAAGTTATTTTCCCTTTTTCACTGAGAAGGAAGGTGTTGTGAAGGTTAAGGGAAGGTTGGTACCGAGTAATCAAAGTAAGTTGACAGATCTATAATGCAAAATATTACACGGATATCAGCCCTGATACAAACTGATTACCCCCATCTTTGCGCTCTAAAAAAGCAAATTATAAGACAGGTGGTGAAAGGAAATTCAGAAATGATTTCCCCCATCTAGTTCAAGAGATGATGAAAGAAAATTCAGAAATGATTGCCCTCGTCTCAGCATTTAAATGCACAAATATATTCCGAAGTGGTGAAAGGAAATTCAGTAAAAGGGGCCAGATAAC
>SNQJ01S0084946.1:21389-34540 GCA_010110895.2 Picea sitchensis
ATATTCAAAGAAGGTATGGCCACCTTTTCCTGTTCATTTAAATTCATATTCTTTGTTAGATTTCGGGCATGCTAAAGTTGAGGCAACAACCTTGGAAGACCTAAAATTGGTTCTTATTGAATTCAAGAAACAAGATCCACAAAGGGTCGTAAGTAATCATTTGGCCAGTTGCGGACTCAAAAGGTTTGAACACGAAAATTCAACCTCGGATGAAATTTTCCGAGGCGCAAGATATTATGTCGATAGTTTGGCTCAGATACAAACCCTGGCACTTGAAGAGAGGGCTGATGTTCTAAAACTCCAAGAACATTGACGCAGTTGTCTTCCCGCAATATTGCAAGGTGAGAATCCAAGTACAACAGAGGTGAAACAAAAAGAGGCCGAAGGTTCCAAAGATGCAATACCCTGCCAAGAAAAACACCAAGATGGGGAAGAGCAAACTAGGAGTCCAAAAATAGAGATAAAGACTCCCGACCCACCGAAAAAATAGACTCCATTTACTACTCTAGAACAACCAGCTAAGCAAATCGAAGATCCCATCACGTCCATTACTCCCTTGCAGTCAACCTAGGGAAACATAGACGCAGGGTGGATTTTAAATGAAGAATTGAGACCTATAAGGGTGGAAGAGCTCCCTCCAAATGAGTTCTTCTTTGATAAGAAAAGAAAGGCTATGGTAAAAAGAGAATTCTATCAGGAAGGGGGTTCAACAGCTAAGAAGTACAAATTGTTGACTGATGGGAAAGACAAGAAGAATTAATAGTTTGCTACAGATATAGCCGGGACCTATTAGTGACATTTCTTGTGAGGGGCGATAAAATGTGAAGGAATGGGTAAAAAATCCACTTACCCTAAGTTCGGGACGCAAAATGTGCCTGTGGTTAAGCGACAAGAAAATCTAGACGGCAGGGACTCGCGCGCACAGATCAACGACACACATAGGATTCCAGACCCCCCTGCCTTTCTACATTTAAGCGGAGGGGCGGGGTATGGAATCGAGGGAACACTTCTTCAATGACTGCGATTAGAGAACCTGGATCAATGGTGCACAAGGAAATTCTGGACCCAACCCTGCCTTTCTACCTTTAAGCGGAGGGGGCGGGTCCGGAATCGAGGGCACACCTCTTCAACGGTTGCGATCAGCATGCCCAGATCAATGGCGTACAGGCGATCCAAACCTCCCTTGCCTCTCTGCATTTAATCAATGTGGGCCCTTCCCCCGTCATGTCACCTCTCGAGCCGCCTCTCCCTTGCTTCCTATATTCCACTTCACCTCATAGCATGGCCCCTCCTCAGTCTATCCTCCTCCTACCAGCTACCACGTGTCCCCCTCTCTCCCTGTCACCTGTCCATTCACCCTCACGGTCCCCTTTTTCCTCTTTCTCATTTTCACCTGACACATCATGCCAGGTGTTCTTCCCTTGTTCTCCCAACTCACTTCTCCTCATCCACTCAAGCCCCATGCTCCATTTCTCCTCTGCTCATCCACCACCTCCCATTATACGCCCCAGCCTTCACACTGGCCTCCATGTCTATTCATCAGGCCTTTCAGCTAATCCAGGTGGTAGCTCGAGGGGCCCTCCATGTCCCAAAGGTGTTGAGTTGGCTGGGCCATTCTCAATCCCAAGGAAGTAGTCATTAAGGAAGTTGGTGGTGGTTAGACATCATCTCCACCATAAAGGGAAATTCCAATGACGAATTAAAATCACGTCGATTCGCCCACGGGAATGTCAGGAGTTCGATTGCGTCTACCATAGGTGCATGATCATTTAGAGACTGCAGGTGTAGATTGTCAGAAGCCATGCAGACGCAATGTTTTTAATGAACCATCTCGATTTTGTTGCTATTGTTGTTTCGATTATACGTAGGCGTTTTCTCCATTTTTGTAGGTATCGATGGTTGAGCGAGGCTCCCAGTTGTAAAGCTTTAATGAAGCACTGTTGTTCTGGTTATGCATGGACTCTTGAGACTTCTTTCCTTATGAATGCTACTTTATTTCACGTCTTTGTTTACACTCTGTTAGAGTAGCTTGGAATTGGAGAATCCAATCGAGTTGTAATTGTTATAGGATGATGTAGAATTGGATCACTGTAACAGTCCCATTGTCTCTAATCGGTCCTTGTGATTTTCCTAACGTTGAATGACTTGGAATTGGAGAATCCAGTCAAGTCCCCCTTTTAGTTTCTTGAGACCCTGAACCAAGAGGATCTTGCATTCAGAGTCTTTCTTTCACAAACTACTGAAAGCTTGTTGCCCAAAGTAGTTTGTTCACTCTTCTTATCAAGTCTTCCAACTGTTCATCTTTTAATCAACCCACTGACTGAAGTTAGATCAAGACCTCCTTTGTTAATTACATACCAGACCCAGTCCATGAGTTAGAGTGATAACTCCCCGAGTCTCTACCCATTTGATCACCCCTTAAAAACTATCGTGACATAAAACTGATGGGCGTCGGGTTCTACTCTTGCAAGCAATCCAGGAGTGACTTCCTTCGCCAACATTTTTGGCACCGTTGCTGGGGACGAAGTTGAAAATATTCCCTGGGATTGAATGACATTGAGCTTCTGATTCTGAAGGTGCATCAGGCATCAGATCCCTTGAAGATTGCTACTGTGCACCTGGTGACTCCATTGTGACGATTCCACTGCGGCGAACCTGTTGGGTTAGTTGTGGCTTCCAGCGGTAGACACACACGGTCCCATCCACAACTGCCTCTGGTCATGCCTGAAGAAGATACGAAGTTGATTATCAGGAAATAGAAAGGCCCCTCAAGGAGAAAGCTTCACTGCTAAACCAGGTATTTCTCCACCTCCTTGCGTGAGAAATCCATTTTCTTATTCCCAGCTTCCTAGCTAGCCTTTTTCTGAGGTTTCCCATTTTCTGAATTTCGGGAGTGTTCCTGTTGAGTTTTCCCCTCCTGGTCTGAAATTAGAAGGAGAGATCCTTGTCACTCCCCCCTCCCTCGGAGCGGTGCCCCAACGCAGACCCCAGGCCTCAGAAGGTTTCACCACCCCTCCTCTTGTTACTATTACTGCACAGAGAGAAGCATCTGCTCATTTAGATCCCTTATCTCTCTCCCTGTTTTCCCCTGTTCACACTCCTTCTCCTCCAAGTTCTCCTCCACCAAACATTCCCATGGCAGGAGTAAATCCTCCTATGACCAGAATGGAGGCTATTATAGCCGCGAGGTATGCCCCCCTTGTGTTACCTCAGCCTCTCAATTCCCTCCTAGCAGATGGTTACCTCAAGCAACTACCCAAGTTTACAGGTGAGGGGGACATAACTGCAGAAGAACACCTAGAAGCCTTTTACAGTTTCATAGATGATAATGTCATCATGCATGCAGACGTATGGATGAGGATTTTTGTCCATAGTCTCCAAGGCGAGGCTAGAAAGCGGTTTAAGGCCCTACCTCCTGGATCTATTGATGGGATCGAAGATTTAGATAACGCCTTTTTGAGACAGTGGGGAGATAAAAAAGACTTCATGTATTACATGACAAAGTTTGGGTATTTGAAGAGAAAGGAAGGAGAATATATCTCTGACTTCTCTAAGAGATTCAATAAAATGTATAATAAAATCCCCATTGAGATAAATACTTCATAAGCCTCTGCTAAGATCACTTATGCTAGAACTTTTGATCCTGATTTCTGCCCACTGCTAAGGGAGAGAAGAGCCACTACTCTAGCCCACATGCAGGATGCAACCGTGGAGGTAGAATCTAACATATTGGCTGTTGACCGACTCAGAAACACTGCTGATAGGGACATGTCCAAGAAAAGGCCAGTTCCTCTTCCCTACCCCATCAGACAAATGAGACAGCTAGAGTACTAAAGTCACTTTCTTCTAGAATGGAAAGGTGGGAATTAGAAGGGAAGCCCATGTACATAAATCCCTAGAATATTGATAATAGAGGTTTCAGACAACCCACTAACAATGGACCACAGGCCTTCCCAAGGGAACAAAGGGAAAAAGACAGAGAGGATCAAAGGATTCAAACCCCTCTCCAAAATAACCTGGTTACTCATGAGGGAGGGGAGGAGATAGACGAGTTCAATCCCGAAATTCATTGTGTTGAAGAAGCTCCTCCTTTTCCCCATTTGACTCAGTCTGCATATGAAAAATCCCTGATGAACATCCAAATCCATGAGTTAGGTAAGGGAGAAAGGGTCGGTCACACCTCTAACAAATACAATCTCAGGTCAAGAAATAAAGAAGGAGACTTTGACATCCAAGACCAGCCCCTCATAGAAGATAGGCCTACTAAATCTGCAGCAGCCACTACTAAAGAAAATAAAACTTAGAGTGCTTCACCCACAGCCAAAGAACCTATCTCAGAGGTAAGGGAAGCTCCTAATCCTATTTCCTCTTTTAATTTTGAGCATGAAATTCAAAAGACCAGGATTCCCGTTCCCCTCTCAGAGCTAGTTAAAAATGAAGACTTCAAAAGATCCCTCTCCAAGCTGCTACAATCCGAGCCCCCCCAGCCTCCCTCTGACTCAATAAACCTTCAAGATGAGAAACCAGTTGTCATCCTAGGTCCCATGGTAGAATAAAGAGATGATTCATCCCCTCCCTTCTACACCTCCCTGAACATACATGATAAAGTGTTGCATAATTGCCTCATGGATTCAGGAGCTTCCCTTAACCTTATGCCCAAGGTAGTCATGGAAGAGCTGGGACTGGAAGTAACAAAGGCCTATCATGACTAGTACTCTTTCGATTCAAGGAGGGTGCAATGTTTGGGAGTCATCAAATACCTAGTGGTTTCTTTGTTTCAGCTGCGCATGAAGAGTGTGGTCATGGATATTGTGGTAGCTGAGGTTCCCCCCAAGTTTGGCATGCTGCTGTCTAGGTCTTGGATTAAAAGACTTGGAGGAACATTACAGATGGATCTCATGTATTCCACCATTCCAGTATTTGGAGGTGAATATAGGAGATTGTACAGAGAAGCCCAACTAGCCTATATTTTTAGTGATGAAGCAAACCCCACTAATCATCCCATCTTTGCACTTGACACTGAGCTAGGGTCTAGTCTGTTGCAGATCACTGAAAATCCTGAGGTTCCTTTACAGATCAGAAAGATGCCCATTCTTAATCAAGAAATTCCCCCTCCAACCACCTCTTTTTGGAAAATGTTCATCGACGAAGCTTCCTCTAGAATAGGCGCAGGGGCTGGAGTGATTTTCATATCACCCTATCAAGAGACCATATTTCTGTCATACAAGCTGGAATTTGAAACCACCAACAATGTGGCAGAATATGAAGCTCTTGTTCTGGGTATGAGGGCTGCAAAAGAAATGGAAATAAAGGAGATGGATGTATTTGGAGATGCGGAATTGATTATCCAACAGGTCAATAATGTTTATCGGGCCAAGCATCCTCGACTCAGAAGTTACAGAAACGAGGTATGGGACCTGATTGATAACTTCTTCTCAGCTTTCAACATTACTTTTGTCCCAAGGGAAGAAAATACCTCGGTCGACTCCTTAGCGCTCTTGGTTAGTTTGTTTAGGATCCCTCTTCCACCGAAGATCCATGGTGAGGTCAAAATAAGATACAAGCCATCCATCCCGGACAATGTAAAGCATTGGGAGGTATTTGAGGATGATCTTGAAATCAAAAATTTTCTTCAGTCGGTCGATGAGTTTTCTGCATTACACATTGATCAAGATCCTGATCCCGAAAGTGACCCTCCCGATGAAGTATTCTTGAATAAAATTGTTAATCACCAGATCATTCAGCTGCCTAGTAATCACATTCCAAGGGGACTAGTCCCTTTAGAGAGATTGTTCGACAAGAATGATGTGGTAGTAAAGGGTGGTGTCTCAAATAAAGATGATGATACAGCCGAGTGTAACATTGGCACACAGGAGGAGCCTAATTTTGTCAGATTATCAAGAAGCCTAACCAATGAACAGAGGGCGGAATATACTGAGTTATTAAAGGAATTCGCTGATGTGTTTGCATGGGCCTATGAAGACCTCAAGACTTACGACACATCTGTCATTGAGCACAAGATCCCACTGAAGGAAGAGGCTAAGCCATTCAGGCAAAAGATGAGACAGATAAATCCCATGTTGCTACCTGTCATGCAGAAAGAAGTGACGAAATTGCTAGATGCCCAAATCATTGTCCCCTTGAGATATTCTGAATGGGTGGCCAATTTGGTCCCAGTAAGGAAGAAAAGTGGAGAAATCAGACTCTGTGTTGATTTCAGGAACCTGAACAGGAGCTCAAGGAAAGACAATTATCCCCTGCCCAACATGGAACACATATTGCAGAAGGTCACCGGTGAATCTAGAATATCCATGATTGATGGTTTTTCTGGTTACAATCAGATATCAGTCATGCCTGAGGACAGAGAAAAAATGGCCTTCACCACTCCTTGGGGGACATTCATGTATGCCAAAATGCCTTTTGGATTGATGAATGCAGGAGAAACATTTCAGCGAGCCATGGACATAGCCTTCATTGGGGAGAAGGACCAGTTTGTGGTAATCTATCTAGATGACATCATGGTCTTCTCCAGGTCAGACAAGGAGCATTGCTGCCACTTGAGGAAAGTTTTCCTGAAGTGTCGGAGGTTTGGCCTATCCCTAAACCCCAAGAAATATTTGTTTTCTATGACGAAGGGGAAGTTATTAGGCCATATAGTATCAGTAGAGGGAGTGAGGATTGATCCCAACAGGATAGAAACCATTCAGACCCTGTCACTTCCCCGGTCTAGAAAAGAAGTTCATGCCTTTTTGGGGAAGATTAACTTTCTGAGGAGGTTTGTCTCGAATTTTGCTGAGATGGTGAAACACATCACAAAGATGCTCAAAAAGGGAAATGAAGTGAAATGGATCGCTGAGCCCAGGGAATCTTTTGTCCAAATAAAGAAGGCATTGACTGAGGCACCTGTGCTAATCAATCTTGATTATTCCAAAGATTTCCTGATTTTTTCTTTTGCTTCTGGTGATACAGTAGTAGCAGTCTTGTTGCAGGAAAATTGGGAAGGGAGAGAACAACCCATTTCATTCTTTAGCAAGGCATTGAGGGATGCATAAGTCCGGTACGAGATCATGGAGAAGCAGGCTTATGCCTTGGTGAAAGCCCTCAAAGATTTTAGAGTCTATGTCTTGCACTCAAAGGTCACCACATACATTCCTTCAGCCTCTGTGAAGGACATCCTCGTACAACCTGACATATATGGGAGAAGAGGTAAATGGATTGCCAAGATCCTGGAGTTTGATCTAGAGATTAAGCCCACCAAGTTGATAAAGGGGCAGGGTTTAGCCAAGTTGCTGGCTGGATCCAATTGCAAAGCCTTGGGAATTAACTTCATCAATGAGAAAGCTGAGTCATCCAACAAGAATTTTCAAAGTGCCTTATCACTAGCAACATGCGCCTGGTACAAGGATATCTTGTACTTTCTTCAATAATTAAATCCTCTTGATGGATTGGGAAAAATTAAGGCTAGATATTTAAAGCTCAAAGTGGTCAGATATTGCCTCATTGACCAAGCCTTGTACTAGAAGGACCCTTTAGTGGTATTTTTAAGATGTCTGAACCCGCAAGAAGCCCAGAAGGTTATGTTTTATTTCCATAGCGGTCTTTGCGAAGGTCATCATTTCTGGAAGACCACAACTCACAAGATCCTCCGGGATGGGTATTACTGGCCCACTTTTTCCCCTGATGTCTGCAGAAAAATCAGAGCTTGCATCAAATGCCAAAAGTTCTCGGGAAAGAAACAACTAAAATCTTTGCCATTAAAGCCTGTAGTAGTTTTAGCACCCTTTCAGCAGTGGGGATTAGACTTCATTGGAGAAAGTCATCCTCCTTCAAGTGGCCAGCATAGATGGATCCTGACTGCGACAGACTATTTCACCAAGTGGATAGAAGCTGTCCCCACCAAGATCACTTCTCACAAAGTAATTATCAGCTTCCTGGAGGACATCTTAGCTAGATTTGGCTGCCCTAGCAGGATTGTCACTAACAATGCTGCCTCTTTCAGGTCTGAGCCGCTGGTCAAGTTCTATGAACAGTTTGAGATCTCACTGATTCACTCTACTCCCTATTATCCTCAAGGAAATGGACTGGTGGAATCTTCCAATAAAAGTTTGATCAAGATCATTAAGAAATTATTGGAAGACAATAAAAGGGCCTGGGATTCAAAGCTCAATTTTTCTCTATGGGCCGACTGGGTGACAACAAAGAAGTCCCTAGGCATCTCACCTTTCCGACTTGTTTATGGAACAGAGGTTGTTTTCCCTACTCAACTCGCATTGTCTGTGGTGAAATTATTTCAAGACCTTGAAGGAGAACCCGATCATATGGTCAGAAGGATTCATCAAATGGTGGAAGTGCAGCAGGCCAGAGAACAGGTCATGAACAGGGCCTATAATCATCAGCAGAAGATCAAGCAAGCTTTTGACAGGAAGAGAAGAAAGAGAGATTTCAAGCTGGGTGATCTGGTGCTCAAATGGGATGCACCTAGGCAGGAAAAGGGTAAGCACAATAAGTTTGATGCCCTCTGGTTTGGGCCTTTCAAGATATCTGAAGTATTTTTAAACAACACTTACAGGTTGTAGGATTTGGAAGGCAAAGAAGTTTTTAATGGCCCAGTAAATGGGCATTTCTTGAAAAAATGTTTTTTGTGAGCCGTAGTTGGCTCTTTTGTTTTTGTAAATATTGTTTTCTATTTTCATCTTAATAAATGACTCCATAGCCCAACAACAAGGCACTGAAATTGCAAAAAGAGTCCTTAGAGCATCGCAGGGACGACTCTATCCCCCATGGAGCCTAATGTTAGCAACATATCTTGTGAGGGGGGATAAAATGCAAAGGAATGGGTAACAAATTCACTTACCCTAAGTTCGGGATGCAAAATGCGCCTGTGGTTAAGCGACAAGCAAATCTGGACGACAGCGACCCGCGCGCCCAGATCAACAGTGCACATAGGATTCCGTACCCCCCCCACCTTTCTACCTTTAAGCGGAGGGGGGGGTCCGGAATCGAGGGCACACCTCTTCAACGAATGCGATCAGAGCACCCGGATCAATGGTGCACAAGGCGATTCCAGACTCCCCGTGCCTTTCTACCTTTAAGCAGAGGGGGGGGTCCAGAATCGAGGGCGCACCTCTTCAACGACTGCAATCAGCGCACCCAGATCAACGACGCACAGGAGATCCAGACCTCCCTAGCCTATCTACATTTAATCAATGTGGGCCCTTCCCCCATCATGTCACCTCTCGAGCTACCTCTCCCTTTCTTCCTATCTTCCACCTCACCTCAGAGCATGGCCCCTCCTCAGTCTATCGTCCTCCTACTAGCTGCCACATGTCCCCCTCTCTCCCCGTCAACTGTCCATTCACCCTCACGGCCCCCTTTTTTCTCTTTCTCATTTTCTCCTGACAAATCATGCCAGGTGTTCTTCCCTTCTTCTCCCAACTCACTTCTCCTCATCTACTTAAGCCTCGTGCTCCATTTCTCCTCTACTCATCCACCACCTCCCATTATACGCCCCAGCCTTCACACTGGCCTCCACGTCTATTCATCAGGACTTTCATCTAATCCAGGTGGCAGCGCGAGGGGCCCTCCACATCCCAAAGGTGTCGAGATGGTCAGGTCGTTCTCAATCCCAAGGAAGCGGTTATTAAGGTAGCTGGTGGTGGTTAGACATCATCTTCGCCATAAAGGGAAAGTCCAACGACAAATTAAAAGCACGTCGATTCACCCATGGGACTGTCAGGAGTTCGATTGCATCTGCCATAGGTGCATGATCATTCAGAGACTGCAGGTGTAGATTGTCAGAAGCCATGCAGATGCAATTTTTTTAATGCAACGTCTTGATTTTGTTGCTATTGCTGTTTCGAGTATATGTAGGCATTTTTTCCATTTTTGTAGGTATCGATGGTTGAGCGAGGCTCCTGGTTGTAAATCTTTAATGAAGCACTGTTGTTCTGGTTATGCATGGACTCTTGAGACTCCTTGCCTTATGAATGCCAGTTTCTTTCACGTCTTTGTTTACACTGTGTTAGAGCAGCTTGGAATTGGAGAATCCAGTCGAGTTGTAATTGTTATAGGATGATGTAGAATTGGATCACTGTAACAGTCGCATTGTCTCTAATCGGTCCTTGTGATTTTCCTAACGCTAAATGACTTGGAATTGGAGAATCCAGTCAAGTCCCCCTTTCAGTTTCTTGAGACCCTGAACCAAGAGGATCTTGCATTCAGAGTCTTTCTTCCACAAACTACTGAAAGCCTATTGCGCAAAGTAGTTTGTTCACTCTTCTTATCAAGTATTCCAACTGTTGATATTTTAATCAACCCACTGACTGAAGTTAGATCAAGACCTCCTTTGTTACTTACATACCAGACCCAGTACATGAGTTAGAGTGATATCTCCCCGAGTCTCTACCCATTTGATCACCCCTTAAAAACTATCGTGACATAAAACTGATGGGCGTTGGGCTCTACTCTTGCAAGAAATCCAGGAGTGAATTCCATCGCCAACAAGACCTTAGGAGCATATGCCATAGCAAACCAATTTTCAGCCGGGGTTTTGAAAAATCAACGGAAGCAAAAAAATCGCCTCATCAAAACCTTAGAAGCCAGACTAGACACAACAGAGGAGGCTGCCAAGGACTAGGTGAGCACAAGGATAGAAAAAGAAAGGTTGGCCGATAAAAGTGAGATAGAGCTGCTCAAAACTGGGCTCGAACAAGCAGAGTTGGTGGTTCAGAACGGTCAGATACAAGCGGGCCACCAAAAAGACTTGATCAAACAACTACAGGCTAGAGTGGAAATTGCCGATAGTAAAGTTATAAATATCGGGATGTTCCAGTCCCAGGTGATGGAGATTCGGAGCAGAGTTTCTGCAGCCCAGTGAAATTTACTCGCCAAGGTAGAGGTAATTCGGGACAACTGCTTACTCATTAATCAAGTTTTGGAAAATTTATCTGTTAGAGAAAGAGAAGCTGGAGTAGCTCGGGTCGGTTTTCAAGAGGCCGTAATAGCTACAAACAGTAGGGAATCGAGAAGCACCCCAAGGTTTTCCATTTCAGTGCAGACTAGGGGAAATATTTTATTAAAGGAATGGGAGCACAGTATATCAGAAGGTAAGCTGCAAGCCAAGAGGCTAACGAAATCCTTAGAAGAGGCTTTTGGTTCTATAGATGGTAATCTGTTAGGTATTGATAGTGAAGGAAATGCTGAGGCATTGAGTCAAATGAATATAGCGAAAATCTCACTTGATTTAAATGAAAAAGAGGAAAGAGATTCGACTGAGATCTCACAAGTAACTATGGCAGACATAGTTCAAATTGATAAATGTATGATTAAACCAAGTGTGAAATTGTGTGCTATCGACATCATAGACAGACCGATGGAAGAAAGGTTGCCGCAATTAGCTCAAGATTGTTACTCTTTTGAAGCTAATTGTCAAGAAGAACCGTCAAGGTTGATATCTTGGTTGGTGGAAAGATGTGTCACTTGTACTGAGCATGCGTGAGGACAAGCTTCTGGTACCGAATAAAGATAGAGATGAAGAAATGGAACGATTTCTCTCCTCATCATAACTGAAAATTTTGCAATGATTGAGATTCCATCTTATGTAAAATTGTATAAATATACCATAGAAAGAAAGAAAAATGGCTGGACCTTTTGTGTCGATTGTAATGGAGGTTTTCGTTTTTGAGAGTTAATATAAAGCAAATCCGAAGATTCTCAATTCCGTCACGACTGTGTTATGAGTTTGTTTCCTTGTATCTCCTATTTCGTTTCATTTCATATTTGTATCTGATGAAAGCTTCGCTATAATTTAGTACAACCTCTACTATAATGAATGAATTTTGGTTTTCTATATTGTTTATTGTTTTTCCTCTGTACCAGCTATCAGCAGGTATAAGACCAGTCAACACTTTCAGAATTCTATATATATTTTATGCTTCATCGGGTTATTTCTTTTCATTTTTCTTCTTCTGTTTATAAGTGAGATTCTCCCTTGATAGGAGCCTTGCATCATAGACAGCTAAATGTTTTCTTCCACCTCATACATATTTATTAAAATATAACTCAGTTACAGGAAAGGGCCTTTGGTTTGCACCCTATTTTCACTCCTGAAACTGTAAACTCTCTTTTATATGACCAAAATTGAGACAACACTTAAATCCCCCCTGAGATTTTCTTATCTTTTTGTTCCTCCATGACTGTCCCTGTAACAAGACAGCCTAATATTGAACTCGGGCTATCAGATCAAACACATATTTCCGTAAACCTTTTTTATACTATTCTTAAAACAACCACTACCCGGGTTGAAATCGAACGTTCATGGACAGCGATTGAATGGGATATAAACATCCAGGAACATTTGGAAGCTAGACAACGCCAACACAGAAATCATCCCTCTCTTCCCTTGCTGAAGGTTGAATTTTCTTCCTTCTTTATCCCTCATTCACTTTCGGATGCCCCCGAAATATAGTCATGGATAATGCCCAGACTTTCAAATCTATGGCTATGATCAACTTCTGCCAAAAGTATAATATCATTCTTGGCCATTCTACAACGTACTACCCCCAAGGAAATGGACTGGCCGAGTCATCTAACAAGAGCCTGATCAATATAATTAAGAAAGTGTTGGATGAGAACAAAAAGTATTGGCATGTATTTAAAGTACGCTTTGTGGGAGAATCGTATAGGCACTAAAATTTTTATTGGCATGTCTCCTTTTCAGATGGTATATGGGACAGATGCGGTGTTACCAATAAATTTAGCACTCTGTGTGATGAAATTGTGGCAAGATCAGAAAGAAAAACCTAATCATGTCACCTGGAGGATAAACCAGCTAATTGAGGTTCAACAGCATAGGGTCGAAGTAGATGAAAAGATGTAGAAGTATCAAGATGACATGAAGGCATTATTCGACCATAGGGCAAAGGACAAATATTTCCTCCTAGGTGATTTAGTACTAAGGTGGGATGCAAGGAGGGAAGAAACAACGAAACATGGTAAATTCGATCACCTCTGGTATGGGCCATTCAGAGTCTCGGCTCTCGAAGGAAAAARTTMTTTCCTAYTGGAAAATMTAGAYGGTGAAATCCTKAACGCCCCTGTCAAYGKGCATTATCTGAAGCATTATATGACATAAAYAGTCGCCTAAAAAAWAA
>SNQJ01S0084946.1:34547-46188 GCA_010110895.2 Picea sitchensis
GGGGAGTTCATTTAATTTTAGATTTATATATTCATATATAGAATTTTTACTTGTGTATATATATTTTCCATTTCATTTTGTTATTTTAATTTTCTTTCGTGAATTTTTGACACCATTCAGATAGCCTCGATAACCTTCATATTTTCCTCTTATAGGATTTCAGTAGAAAACAAAACAAGTGGGAGAAATAAACCGAAAGTTGGTGTTAGAAATAAATTGGCTTAAACAGGTGATAGCAAAGATTTTTTATTTGGTGCAAAGAAAATGAAACGATAAGGTAAAGGTGATATTTCCTAAAAGACTTGTTCCAAAGGGATATCAAAGAAAACTGAAGTAACCTCATTCAGACAACAACATCCTCCAAACTAATAAATAACAAAATGTTTCCTTGTTCAATCGTTTATGAAAGAATAAGACAAATTAAACAAGTCACTCAAATTAAAGCAGTCAATCAAAGTAAAGTGCCCCCGAAAAATATTTACAAGAGTCAGTTTTGATTTTTTTTTACCTCTGTTTTTCAGTCCATAAATCACTATTTGTCACCCTTTTCTGTCTTCGGGTTTACCCTTGAAAAAGTCAACATCTTTCCATTTCACATACATAGGGAGAAGAGATTTCGTTTCAACCTCGAGAGCTTCAAAGCAGATTGTGGAAAGAAAGCGGGTCTTCACAACTCCTTGGTCCCTTGCTAAACAAAGGGACACTTAAAGTGATCCTGACTTTCCTAGGTTTTTCAACAATTTCGGAGGATTGAGGCTTGCTCAAATAGAATACCCTAAGAAAGTTATTTTCCCTTTTTCCTTGAGAATGAAGGTGTTATGAAGGTTAAGGGAAGGTTGGTACTGAGTAATCAAAGTAAGTTGATAGACCTATAATGCAAAATATTACACAGATATCATCCCTGATACAAACTGGTTGCCCCCATTTTCGCACTCTAAAAAAACAAATTATAAGACAGGTGGTGAAAGGAAATTCAGAAATGATTGCCCCCATCTAGTTCAAGAGACGATGAAAGGAAATTCATAAATGATTTCCCTCATCTCAGCATTTAAATGCACAAATATATTCCGAAGTGGTGAAAGGAAATTAAGTAAAAGGGGCCAGATCACTTCACCGGGGTACTGAATAAGCTCCCTGGCAGTGAAGCAATATCTGAGATATCTGTAAGGTTGTTATACATGAATATCACTCTACTCTGGTAATCAATTCTTTTTAAAACCTGATTTACATCCCATGTTTAGACAGGGCTTCCTAATTAAAAACATACAATCTTCTTCTTTTGATGCAAGCTGATAGCCACAAGATCTGTTGGGTCTCCTAGAACTGTTTTGATTGTCTTAAGGCAATCCTAAATTCAATAATAGGAAGGGGAAAGTCGTGAAAGGGACTACAGCTAAGTTTAAAAAAGTATCTGAGTTTGAAAATCTTTTCAAAGGTAAAAAATGAAGTCTCTTTCCCCTTCGATATCCTATTCTCAAAAACCTTTTAGCTGGATTACCCAATATCGACACGTGGATTAGCTGGATTAGAGCCATTGACTCCATTTACCCAATATCGGCACGTGGTATACTGTTCTTCCCATCTTACAAGAAAATGGGATCCCTAGTTGGAGCCTATGTTGAAGCTGCCTTTGTTTTTTAGCTCGTTTTGAATTTCATGTCTTAATGCTCGAAATTGAAAGATGGTTTTCGTATTTTCCTTCTATTTTTTCAAAATCTCTGAAGTCTCATCACGCAAGCGGTGATGGTTATCATACTCTCAAGGCGAGTTCTACTTTTCGTTCAAATAATTTTCCCTCCTTTTTTACCTCAGGATTTCGTATGTCGGATGCTATGGATCACATAGTTCACAAGTCCCGAACAACGAAACGGCGAAATCGTTTTAAAATTTTACCCAGGTCAGTAACGAGAGTAAAATTTTCCTAAATTACAGTTAAGCATCATCGGGGTTTCATGTTTCGACATTTACTATATCCAAAAGTCTTACTTTCGTAACCCTGATAGTCAAAACCACGGATTTCTTGTTTTAGTAACCCGTGCTAAGGTTAAAGGTAAAATCTGAGCCGTGGTTAAGTTCTTTCGAAAATTTGCAGCTTGGCGTATTTTATTTTAAAAATATACACTGTCAAAGCCCCGAGTCGCGAAGTCGCAATAAAGATATAAACATAATTAATTAAACACTTAATCCGATTTTATCCTCCTTTCAATTAAAACATATCATCGCGATCTCGCAGTTTCTCAACTCGGCATATGAACTTCCCGGAAGCTATACCTTCAAAGCTCTGAGTCATGAAGTTGCGATATAAATAATCACGTAATTAATTAAGCACCTAATCATAATTACATCTTTTATTAACCAAAGACAATCATCACAATCTTGGATGTTAGAGGTTCAAAGTGTTAAAGAGAAAACTCCCGATGCAGCGAGTACCGAAAGATTAATTAACTTTGGTAAAACCTGATTAATTGAGCTAAGCCAATATTTCCCATGATATGATGCATGCACAGTTTACGAGGCAATCTTAATTCTTCCTTATGCCAACTGACATTTCGAACCGCAAAAAATTATGGCATTAATTAGAAACAAGGTGAATCGACAAGTAAAGATTTGGTTGTTATTGCTAAATTTATATTTAAGCGTGATTTGACCGATCTGTTCTTAAAAAGTACTGAGTTTTTGAATACATAGTGCTATTATTCATTATCACAAATTCATTTCTATTACGCAGAGAACACTTTTCTCAGCGAACTAATTTCTGTATGTATACATATTTTTATCGCAGAAGAGCTAAAGCAGGATCCCCCGCCATGGCCCCGCAAAAAGCGTCTAAAGCCAACATTGATATTTCGAGACAAGGTTCAGACAATGTCACTGATACTTCACCTTGAAGTGTCGAATCTGTTAGGACCTGGTCGTTTGTTTCTGATGTTCTACAGTCTGAATTGGTAGATTATTTTGATGATTCCAGTGACAATGAAAAAGATGACCTGACCACCAAATATAAGATCGTCGTACAATCAGGAATGCATAAAGTAGCGGCCAGGCCACGACTGCTCCCTTACTATGATATGGTCCAGTGGGCATTAGACCATGTGGACATACCAACCAGAACCATCATCAATGAACAGAAATTCACTATTGGGACTTTCAGACCCGAACAACTGCAGGCTATGTACAAGTTGCCTACCGTGTCGGACCTTACATATGATGCCGAATTCTTGGAGAACTTAAAACAGAAAGAATGTGTGCAATATGACAAGAATATGTCCAGTTTAATCAGAGATTGGGTTTCCCACCCTGCGAAGTTCAAGGCAGACATCAATGGCATATATTCGATAACTTCCTTGGAACCACAATTCAAATATGTAGCTATGATGACCTGCAGACTATACAGGAGATAGGACACCACACATTTATTTCTATAGTGGGTGCCTCTAATACATCAAGTCGCTGAAGGCTATTCCTTCAACTGGGCTAAAATGTTGTCTGATAGCTTGACCAGTCGAGTTACAGAGTATCGGGCGCAGAGTGAGAGCGGGAAGATTGCCTTATCCTTTATGTCCGCGTACATTATGGATGCCATATGTTTTCTAACGCCCTTTCCTTTAATGAACTGGAGTTGGACTCCATCAAAGGACGAGCCCATCCACGTCTACCATTCAAAATTGTGGGAGAACAAAGCGACATATTTTGTGTATGAAATTTTTAACTGGGTAAGGGTACCGCTGCATGTCACTATTTTCGGCCACCCGCCACCCAGGATCTCGGATAATATAGTGATGAATTTGAGCATCATAGATTATTGGTATGTAGAAGTCAAATTCTCATATCTCAGAGTTTTTGGGGCTTCTGTTCCCTCGCACGCATTACCATTATTCATACCCAACAAGCTAGCTTATCGTGAGGTTGCTAGACAAACAATAATCGGTGGCATAAGCAAGGAGCTTAAGGGATATTCAAAGAAGGTATGGCCACCTTTTCCTATTCATTTAAATTCATATTCTTTGTTAGATTTTGGGCATGCTAAAGCTTAGGCAACAGCCCTGGAAGACCTAAAATTGGTTCTTATTGAATTCAAGAAACACGATCCACAAAGGGTCGTAAGTAATCATTTTTCCAGTTGCAGACTCAAAAGGTTTGAACACGAAAATTCTCCCATAGATGACATTTTTCGAAGCACAAGATCTTATGCTGAGATTTTGGATTGGATACAAACCCTGACACCTGAAGAGAGGGCTGATGTTCTAAAATTACAAGAACATTGACGCAATTATCTTCTCGCAGTATTACGGGGTGAGAATCCGAGTACAGCAGAGGTGAAACAAAAAGAGGTCGAAGGCTCCAAAGATGCGATACCCAGCCAAGAAAAACACCAATACGGGGAAGAGAAAACTAGGAGTCTGAAAACAAATATAAAGACTCGCGACCCACCGAAAAAACAGACTCCAGTTACTACTCTGGAACAACCAGCTAAGAAAATCGGAGATCCCATCGTGTCCATTACTCCCTTGCAGTCAACCCAGGGAAACATAGACACGGGGTGGATTTTAAATGAAGAATTGAGACCTATAAGGGTGGAAGAGCTCCCTCCAAACGAGTTCTTCTTTGATAAGAAAAGAAAGGTTGTGGTAAAAAGAGAATTCTATCAGGAAGGGGGATAAATAACCAAGAAGTACAAAGTGTTGACCGATGGGAAAGACAAGAAGAATGAACATTTTGCTACAGAGATAGTCAGGACCTTAGGGGCATATGCCACAGCAAACCAATTTTTAATCGGGGTTTTGAAAAATCAGCTGAAGTGAAAAAATCACCTCATCAAAACCTTAGAAGCCATACTAGCCACAACAGAGGAGGTTGCGAAGGACCAGACGAGCGTAGGGATAGAACAAGTAAGGTTGGCTGATAAAAGCGAGATAGAGCTACTCAAAGATAGGCTCGAACAAGCAGAGTTGGTGGTTCAGAATGGTCAGATACAAGTGTGCCAGCAAAAAGACTTGATCGAATAGCTACATGCTAGAGTGGAAATCGCCGAAAGTAAAGTTATAAATATCAAGATGTTCCAGCCCCAATCGATGGAGATTCAGAGTAGAGTTTCTGCAGCCCAGCGAAATTTACTCGCCAAGGTAGAGGTAATTCGGGACAACTGCTTACTTGTTAATCAAGTTTTGGAAAATTTATCTGTTAGAGAAAGAGAAGTTGGAGCATCTCGGGTCACTTTTCAAGAGGCTTTAATAGCTACAAACAACAGGGAATCGGGAAGCACCCCCAGGTTTTCCATTTCGGAGTAGACTAGAGGAAATATTTTATTAAAGGAATGGGAGCACAATATATCAGAAGGTAAGTTGCAAGCCAAGAGGGTAATGAAATCCTTAGAAGAGGCTTTTGGTTCTATAGATGGTAATCTGTTAGGTATTGATAGCGAAGGAAATGTTGAGGCATTGAGTCAAATGAATATAGCGAAAATCTCACTTGATTTAAATGAAAAAGAGGAAAGAGATTCGGTCGAGATCTCACAAGTAACTATGGTAGACATAGTTCAAATAGATAAATGTATGATTAAACCAAGTGTGCAATTGTGCACTATCGACATCATAGACAGACAGATGGAAGAAAGGTTGTCGCAATTAGCCCGAGATTGTTACTCTTTTGAAGCCAATTGTGAAGAAAAACCGTCAAGGTTGATATCTTGGCTGGTGGAAAGATGTGTCACTTGTACCGAGCATGCGCAAGGACAAGCTTCTGGTACCAAATAAAGACAGAGATGAAGAAATGGAACGATTTCTCTCCTCCTTATCATAACTGAAAATTTTGCAACGATTGAGATTCCATCTTATGTAAAACTGTATAAATATACCATAGAAAGAAAGAAAAATGGCTGAACCTTTTGTGTCGATTGTAGTAGAGGTTTTTTTTTTTGAGATTTAATATAAAGCAAATCCGAAGATTCTGAGTTCCATCACGACTGTGTTATAAGTTTGTTTCCTTTGTATCTTCTATTTCGTTTCATTTCATATTTGTATCTGATGAATGCTTCGCTATAATTTAGTACAACCTCTACTATAGTGAATGAATTTTGGTTTTCTATATTGTTTACTGTTTTTCCTCTATACCAGCTATCAACAGGTATAAGACTAGTTAACACTTTCAGAATTCTATATATATTTTATGCTTCATCGGGTTATTTCTTTTCATTTTTCTTCTTCTGTTTATAAGTGAGATTCTCCCTTGATAGGAGCCTTGCATCATAGACAACTAAATGTTTTCTCCCACCTCATACATCTTTATTAAAATATAACTCAGTTACAGGAAAGGGCCTTTGGTTTGCACCCTATTTTCACTCCTGAAACTGTAAAATCTCTTTTATACGACCGAAATTGAGACAACACTTAAATCCCCCCTGAGATTTTCTTATCTTTTTGTTCCTCCATGACTGTCCTTGTAACAAGACAGCCTAATATCGAACCCGGACTATCAGATCAAACACATATTTCCATCAACCTTTTTGATACTATTCTTAAAACAACCACTACTTGAGTTGAACTCGAATGTTCATGGGCAACGATTGAACGAGATATAAACATCCAGGAATAGTTGGAAGCTAGACAATGCCAACATAGAAATCATCCCTAGCTTCCCTTGTCGAAGGTTGACTTTTCTTCCTTCTTTATCCCTCATTCACTTTCGGATGCCTAGACATTGTACTTCTAAGACTTAAGTACAGACTCTGGAACAACAACCTAAATCCATTATTTATGATCGAGATTCTCGATTTACTGGGAGCTTTTGGTCGAGTTTATGGGCACTCATGGACACCAAACTAAAAAAGAGCACAACTTTTCATCCACAAACCGATGGTCAGACAAAAGTGGTAAATAGAACAGTGGTGCATCTTCTTCGTGGTTATTACAGCAAGCATCCTAAACTTTGGGATGACCATTTACACTACATTCAGCATGCTTACAATCGAGCTAAGCACTCGTCAACTCAAACATCACTATTTGAATCATGTTTTGGCTATTTGCCCAAATCTCCTTTAAATTTTATCTTTGGGAAGGATATTGCTATTGATGGTCAATATGACATTAATAGGGAAGAAAAGTTCATTGAACAAATTTAGTCGATACATCAAATGGTGCAAGAGCAGTTGGAAAAGAGTCAAGCCAAGTACAAGACAAGACATGACAATCATCATGTTGATCACAGTTTCCAAGTTGGAGATGAAGTTTGGATTTACATTAGTAAGGAGAGGCTTAAAGGAGAAGGTAAAAAACTGAAGCCAATTCGATATGGTCCTTTCAAGATTCTTGACAGAATTGGTAACAATGCCTTCCGTTTAGATTTGCCTCCTTATATGCAAATGTATGCAGTTGTTAATGTTGAGAATTTGAAATTGTATGAGCCTCCTTTGATTGATCATCAAAGAGAACATGTTCAAATTCATTCTATAGATGATTTCTCCCCAGAATATCTTACAAAACTGCATGAAGACACAAACCTTGACAGGAGAATAAGAACTTCAAAACGAGGAAATGTGGAATATCTTCGAATTGGTCTTAAAGGCACAAATCCAAGCAAAGCCAAGTGGATTGAGGTTGGAAAGGTGAGGGAACTATACCCTCATCTTCAGATAGATTGAAAATAGTCTTTTGGAGGTCCAAAAGCTTTCCAATGGGGAGGTGTGATCCAGGGGATCAAATTTTGCTCAAAATTCAATGTTCTCAGAATCACTTCAAATTGAATGGGAGCATAGGCCTTGTTTTCACGAACCCAACGCAACTCATTTGGGTTTAAACAAACATCGGATGAGAGAGATATCGTGTTTTGTTCAAATCGACAAACAAGCAAAAAAAATGTGTTGACTGTATAGTCCATACAGTCCGTATGGATGCTGACATGGAAGGACCATACGACACATGGCAGAGCAGTACAACATGTGGCAGGGCCATATGACATGTGGCTGGTGTTGGTTGGTATTCATGTGGATAAGTTGACATATGACATGTGGCAATGGTGGCGAATGGAATGTTGACACATGGCCCAATCAATGGCCACCATGTGTCAACTTGGTGTTGGTTTAAAATTTATGTTGTTGGCAGGATTCGACCTCGCTACCTCCGGGCAGGGGTAACACTTTGGGAAGGGCCACCCAACCGGCGTGCCACCGTATGTTTATTATTATATATATGGCAAATAATTTATTTGAATTGATATAGTTTTGATATGGGGCATGGTCCAGTGCCGAGGCTTATCCCTGACCCCCGGTCATATGTGTATACAATGTAACCACTGACGCACGCCTATCCAACTGTTACCATATGTCATTTAAACTTAACCCCTTTTATGTATTTCACGCGGTCATATGGTGGCCATGTGCCCACGGACTTGGTAGTTAGGGGCTAGGCACGTAACCATCCTACAGTTCACACCTTTTGGCAGTTGTGCCCGGTGTTGAGTTTTAACACAAAAATGCATGTGGGGGCTAGGTTGAGGAGGTAGAGGTGCATTTTGGTGATCCAGAGACAACAAGTTTGAAGGGGAACTTCCAGGAAGCCTATCTTCTTCAATGTTTGGCCAAACGAGGTGCCGAAAAAGCCCAGCTAGGGGTTTTTGGACGTTCTGAAGCCATTGGAGCCATCTATTTCGAATTTTGAGCATTGTAAAGCACATATTTTAGCACTTTGAGAAAATAATACAAAAGATCCATTGGAAGCTGGACTAGGAGATGTAGCCGAAGAGAGGGGCGAACTCCTTTATCATTTGTTGTGTTATGTGTTTTCTGTTCACTATTATTTGCTCCTATTTATATGCATCTTAAATGTGTAATTTCTATAAAAGTTGTGTTTGCAAAATTGATCCATTTTCATAAGAACACTTGAATTAAAACTTGCAAATATTTTCAAGAATACAAGTCTTCATCATTTTTAGATCATCTATATAGGATAGGTACTTCAGTCTTATGAAAATATTCTTGTGTTCTTCCCACCTCGACATCCAAGTCTTCGGTTTTAAATAGCTTCGCTTGGTTCTCCTGTTCTTCAATCAAGTGTGTGATTCTCCTAGTTAGGAAATCTTTAAACTCTTTCTTCTTCTTCTTTCCTTCTAGCCTAATCTCCTTCAGTCAGGGATGATTTTAGGGGCTAAATTTCTCGTGGGATAATTTTCCCTAGTTTTTCCAAAAATAAGATTCCCTATTCTAAAAATGAACCACCCAAATTCTAAAGGATAAAATTATTTTACTTTAAAAATCGCCAATATTTTATACAAACTATATAAAATCCTTAGACATTTGAATAATTTTACAAAAATATTGCCAAACATATATAGTTGGCATATGAAGGATTATTATGATTCGCCAAGGTTTCTACATTTTAAAATAAATTTCCATCCTTGAAATCATCCCTGCCTTCAATCCAAGGGTTTCCTAGTAACATAGAAAATGGAGCGTTGTTCTCAATAAATTTAACAACTTCAAATTCTTCCTCTGTCGAAGTTCCGTGAGCACTCATAGATATCTGGGTAAGTCTTCCACATAGGGTTATCAATTTTCCTTGAATAATCCTATTCCTCCCAATGAAGGAACCATAGCAGGCTTTCCTAGAATTTCCCAAGTTCTTTCTGTCATAATATTCACCTGTGTTTCCTCATCCAGAAAATAGTCGATGTCGAAGTCTCCTATTCTTACTTCAATGCATTATTTTTCTTTGTAGATCTTTGAAAAGATAACATGTCGGTGGTCATTCAGGGGTTCTTTCATCTGTAGCAATATTTTTTCTAATTCTTTCTGGGGTTCTGTCATAATCTCAGTTTCTTGATCTTTCTCATGGTCTTCTCATCTCATAATCATCCTTTCAAGCTTGGCAATCATTCTAGGGAAATCCAAAAATTCATGGTACATAGCTTTGCAACATAGGCAACTATGCTTTCTACCAGGGCATTCCTTAGCAATATGTCCTGGTCTTCTACAACTATAACAAAGGGTTAATCCTCTATTTCTCTTAAATGATCCCCAACCTATCCTATACTATGCACTAGGATCATGGTAGCTAACCTACAAAAAATTCTTTCTAGGATCCTGCATCCATTTGTTAGTCCAAACATTCTCTCTATGCATAGGTATAACATATCTTTGACTACTCTTATTGTTATAACCCTAAATTACACTATCCATGCTTACCTGGCATTAGGACAACTCATTTCCCTTCATTGCCAAAACCATGCTGAACAGACTCTTCAAAAACCTACTAAATTAAGTAACTCGCGCCCTAACCTATCACTGGCCACGTTGGAACACTGGCAGGCCTTATACTACATGCGTTTGAATCCTGGCTAGCCCACTACAGCAAGCGTTTACCTAACAAAGCAAAAAATCAGGAAAGTTTCTGCCGGGACGAGAAGCTTTTGGTCAGTTAACTGGAACTCCCAGCCATGCATGGCCGAGAGTTCGCCTAAAACCCTAGCTCTTTCTAGCCTATAAAAGGAGGGGTAGGGGTACTATTCAACGAGGAAAAAATCATAGCAAAGAAACTCTGCCAAATTGCCAAGTCCGTTTTGTCCCAACCCTTTAGTGTTTCCTCAAGCTTTAGGAGAATTCAAGCAAAGCAGTTGGAGGACAAAGAAGAGGAGGAGCCCAGGATCAGGATCAAGGAACGGTGGTCGGTCTCTATAATCATTGTAAGTTTATTCGTATTGAGATTAATAAAAAGATGCTTTTCCCATCCCAAATACATGAGTCCTATATGTGTTATTTGATTTATGTTTAAACTCTAACCCTCTAGTAGATCAATAGCATGCATGCGTAGTTTTTTCTTGATTGCAGGATCTCTTTTTGGAAGGAGAAACAATAGTAAGGGGATAAAGACTCAACGAAGGATCTACTTCAACCGACGATAAAAAGGTTAGGTGATTCTTCCCATGTTTGCATGTGAAAAAGGGTTTTAGGTTTGGGTAGGAGGTTAAAAGTTATTTCTTAAGGGTCATGATCTGCATGCAAGTTTAAGCCCTAGCTTGTTAGTCCATAGGGTAGAATAACCCCACAACAGAATTGGCGACTCCACTGGGGAGATTTGACTCTTAGGGTTTTCGGATTTGGTTAAAGATCTTTTGGGTAGTTCAAAGAAGTAGAGTTTAGTTTCTTTGCTTATGTGTTTTCTGTTAGTCAAAGCTAGCAGGGAACCTGGTTATCAATACCAGTTTTCCTTGACTGACGCTTGACATTTAGTCTCGGGACACACAGAGGTACACGTGGCCTGCAGAAGATCTGCACGCGTGTGACCCGCACCCTAACTTTCTACAACATGCATTTGTCCGTGTGCTGCAATAGTTTCAGTAGCGTGTAGTTTTCAGGAAGCTCGAGAGGCAGTCTCCTCTTCCCTGTCATAATTTTATCTTCTCAGGGGGCTTTCTGGATCCTGTCTGGGTCTTGATTGGTTTATTGTCTTGTGTTTCAGTCTGTCTTGTTGTGTTGTTTTTCTTTACATTGGTTTTTATTTTTGCAAATCTTGTTGGCAAATTCAGTGGATAGAATGCAGTGATGGTTGTTGTCATTAATGGCAACAGTAGAGACAGTAGGATAAGAAGGATAAAAGCTCAGGAGGAATAGCCTTGAAGAAAATGCGCACAACAAGAGCTTAAAGAGGAAAAA
>SNQJ01S0084949.1:0-34445 GCA_010110895.2 Picea sitchensis
GGAAGAGTTACAACCAATGCCTTGGTGTTGTGAGGCTCTTTCCAACGGTTCATTGCTCTAATACCCACATTGCTTCCATGAGTTCCATCACCATCAACTGAATACTTTGACAAAAGAATCTCTTAAGGCCAAAGAACAATATTCTAATCACAAATAAGAAGCTAAAGATATCAACCACTACTCACTACTAGTTATTCTCCATTAGCTATTAACCATTTCTCATGAGAGAAGTCTTCTTTTATAGATTGAAGAGGAGGTTAGGATAAGAGATTAGGATCTCCCCAAATCAAGAGTATGGGTGGGATCCAAATCGATCAAAGGACAACTCATATCCAAAGCTTCTCTTCTAAAAACTTCACGAATTTCTTCTTTTTCCTCTCTTTCAAACAATGTCGCACCCTGTGAACTAGCAACATGAGACATTGTCACATGCTACTATGGTGCAACATGCGACACTTAAGAGTGTCACATGATGAAATACTGCAACATGCGACACTTTCACAATTTTTTTTTTTAAATACATTTTGGCTTCTTAAAAGGAAAGGTCTTTCTTCAGTGATCATGGATTTTAAGGTTTGGATGATGGAAAGTAGGTGAACATTATCAATTGCGACAAAATGATGTGTAACAGAATGCCCCCTAAAGTATGAATCTAGAAAGGGGTGATAGTCGAAATACTTTGTTGTTGTTGGGTTGTTATATTCTTTTCAATGAAAGTATAGTTGAGGCGGATTGACCGATGGTCGAAGTTGAGGTGGATTGACAACAAGTCAAAGGTCAAAGTTAGTCGATCGGGTAAAGTCGAAGTTGAAGGTTGAAGCAGTTCGACATGGTAAAGGTATCGACAACAAGTCGAAGAGGTCAACCTACAAGAGGTCAACAGGTGGGCGTGTGGCAAGTAAATGAAGACTGAATGAAGGTCGACTGGTAGTTGACTATAATAGATCACAAATTTTTTAGCAAATGATCTGCATGGATTTGTAACCATTTTTGGGTGCCATGTATTTAGGGGTTTTCCTATTGTAAAGCCTATAAAGAGGCGTTTTGTAAGGTTGTAAAGGCTAATCATTGAATCATAAGATAGCCAATCTTTAGATGTAGGTTGCTGGTCATGTATATGTAAGCCAAATTGGCTACAAGGTTGTTCTTGAACATGGAATAGGGTATGATGTCGATTGTGTCTTAGGTGTGGACCAAGGTTAGACATGTAACCTTTTATTCAGATTGAATAAGACAATAAGATAGAAGAACACTCAAGGAATGTTGGTTTTCCCGATTTGGGTTTCGAAGGTAAAATCTCTGGGTACTGTGTGATTGGTTTGTCATTTACGTTCTTGATTAAATTCTTCTTCTCTTATGCTAGGTTTAGTGTGGAAGTGTATCTCATTTCTTGACAAGTGGTATCAGAGCTGTGTTATGCTTTCACATGCGTATCAGATATTGATATACCAATATTAAATCTAAGAGCTAAACCCTAGGTACAATAATAGTTGTAAGTCATAAAATGTGTTAAAGATCATGGTAAAGAATGGCGAGAAGTTAAAGAATAGAGATAGAAAAATTCAATGGCCAAAATTTTGAGCTTTGGAAGCTTAAAATGGAAAATCTTCTTGTATATCGAGAACAATGGACAACGATCTGTCCAGGTGCCCAGTCGACAAGCATGTTGATGGAAGAATGGGAGAAACTCAAAAGAAGAGAAAGAAGTATGATTGGGCTTTGTCTTGACGACTCGGTACTGCTGAATGTCTCAGGTGAATATTTGGCCAAGAAACTGTGGGACAAGATGGGAAGCTTATACCAGTCAAAATATCTGGTAAATAAGTTGTTTCTCAGAAAATGAATTATATCTTATGAGAATGAGTGATGGAAGTTCGGTGACTGAGCATTTAAATGTGTTTAATACCATTTTAAGCCAGTTATCGTATGTGGATATTAAAATCACCGAGGAGGAGAAGTGGATAAGCCTATTATGTTCTTTTCGAGACTCTTGGGATAGCTTAGTCATGGATATAGGGAGTAATACAACCACAATAGCACTATAAGACGTGGTTTCTTCTCTACTGTCATAATAAATGAGAAGAAAAAACATGGAAGGATTGACCAAAGATGCTTTAGTGGTGAGAGGTTGACCAATTGAAAGAGATAAATGAAAATTCTCTGGTAGAAAGTCTAAGTCGAAGGGTAGATCTAAATCCATGGTTCAATCAACAAGAAGATGTTGGAAATGTGGTAAAGCTGGGAATTACAAAAAGGACTGTAAGTCAAGGGTGATGAAAGTCAGTATGGGATCCAACGAGAAGCAATTGACAGAGATAAACATGACCCCGGAAAAGGGAGGTGATGTGTATATGGAATCGACCAGTACAGAGTCAAATCAAGGTGTTTGGTTGATCGACTCAGAAAAATCATATCATATGACACCACATAAAGAATGGTTCTTCAAGTATGAACGATATGATGGAGGTGATTTGTTCTTGGGGGATGACTTGACAACCAAAATTGTCGGACGAGGAAGATTTCGACTAGTACTGTAGGATGGGAGGAAACAAAACCTTCCATGTGTGGTACACATTCCGGGTTTGGTAAGAAACCTGATAAATGTCATTAAGATGAGTGATGTTGGAGTGCACACTCTGTTTCAGAAGGATTCATGCAAGATGGTCAGAGGTGCGATGGTATTAATGAAAGGAGTTTGGATTGGAACCCTGTACAAGTTGTTAGGGTATGTCGACTCGAATGGATGCAAAAACATTGTTTCTCCTGAATTCAACTCAAATTCGAATCAAATTAACTCGAATCGAGTTGATTCGGTACAAAGTGACTCGACAAGACATGATAAAATCGACCTGACCATGCTACGGCACAAGAGGATGGGACACATTGGAGAAAAAGGGCTTCAAGCTATGCACAGTAAAGGTATGGTCGAAGTTTTTCCTGAATGTGGTTTAGAAGTCAACTTTTGTGAACATTTCATATATGGAAAACAAATTTGGGAGGTTTCTATATGGAGTGACAAGGGAAAATGAGATTCTAGAATTGGTGCATAGTGATGTGTTTGGCCCGGTTACAGTACCTTCACTTGGGGGATCCTTGTATTATGCCTCCTTCATAGATAGCTTTTCCAGGAAGACATGGATATATTTCCTTAGGAATAAATCATAGGTTTTTGAGAAATTTAAAGAGTTTAAAGCTCTTGCAGAAAACCAGATAGATAAGAAGATTAAGGTGCTCATAACTGACAATGGTGGTGAATTCTATGGAAAAGAATATGATCAATTTTGTAAGAATTTTGGCATAGCATTCCAAAATACCACACCATATACCCCACAAAAAAATGCAATTACCTAGAGAATGAACAAAGCGTTGATGGAAAAGACAAGGAGCATGCTCAGTGCTGCTGGGTTCGCACAAGAATTCTGGGAGGAGGCAGTCAACATTGCAAGATATATGGTGAATATGTCTCCTTCGTTGGCACTGGTCGACACGACTCCACATGAGGTATGGTTGGGTAATAATCCTTTGGTTTCACATCTCAAAGTATTTGGATGTGATGCATTTATGCATGTTCCCAAGGAAAACAGGAGCAAACTGGACAAGAAGGCAATCAAATGTATTTTCATTGGATACAAAGAAGGAATGAAATCATATAAGCTCTGGGATCCTGCATCAAAGAGAACAATGTACAGTTGAGATGTGGTCTTCAGAGAAGCCAGAGGTAAGTTCGAGCCTGAAAAAATTATTCACATCGAGAATAACCCCGAGATGGTGTGGTTTGAACTGAGGAAGGAAGAAGATGATTCAGATGAGTTAACTAAATTAGAGGAAGAGATGGAAAAAAAAACTCTGGTAGTAAGGAGGTTAGAAAGAGTACAAAAAACAGTCAAAAGGTATATTCTACCTGACTTCGCTTCCGCATTCGTGTTAACTACGATCAACGATGAGCCCAAGTCGGTCGGTGAGGCAATTGACTTATCAGAGGGTAAAATATGGAAGGACACCATGGTCGGAGAGATGGAATCCTTGCACAAGAATGAGACATGGGATTTAGTCAATTTACCCATTGGAAGAAATCCCGTTGGTAGAAAATGGGTATTCAAGAAGAATATGAATGTCGCAGGACAAGTCGAGAAGTTCAAAGCTCGACTGGTAAAGAAAGGATATCCCCATGTCGAGGGAGTCGACTTTGGTGATACTTTTTACCTTGTTGCAAAATTAACTTCCATTAGAGTACAGTTTAACTGGCTGCAACGTTTGATTTGGAAATAAAATAGATGGACGTGAAGACAACGTTCCTACATGGGGACCTGGAAGAAGAAATCTACATGAAACAACTTGAAGGATTTGTAGTAAAGGGAAAGAAAGAGTTGGTGTGCAAACTGAAAATATCCCTTTATGGTCTAAAACAATCACCAAGGATGTGGTACCAGAATTTTGACACATACATCCTTATTTTGGGATTTGTGAGAAGCAACGTTGATCACTACATATATTCCAAAAAAGAAGATGAGATTTTCATATATGTAGCTTTGTATGTCGATGACATGTTGCCAATTGGAAACAACATGGATGTAATAAAGGAGGTGAAGAAGCAATTATCCTCCAAGTTTGACATGAACGATCTCGGTACAACTAACTTCATTTTGGGAATGGAGATGAAGAGAGATCGAGCCACTAGAAAGCTCTGGTTGAATCAAATGAAGTATATTGAAATAGTTCTGAAATGTTTCAACATGTAGGATTGCAAACCGTTGAAGGTGCCAATTATTGTGGGAGAAATACTAACTACTGAATAGTGTCCAAAGACACATGAAGAAATAGAGGACATGGCATGTGTTCCCTATGCAAGTGTTGTTGGTATTCTAATGTATGCGATGATATGCACTCGACAAAACATTTCCCGTGAAGTGGGAGTGTTGAGAAGGTACATTTTGACACCTGGAAATGAGCACTAGACAACTATCGAGAGAGTATTCAAGTATTTGTGTGGCACGAAGGACTACACTATATGCTACCAAGGAAAACCTGGAGGTGACAGTGGTAAATTAAATGTACATGGATTTGTATATGATGACTGGGTTGCAGATATGGATCGACGGAGGTCGACCAACAAATATGTATTCAAGATGTTCGTTGGAGAAATAAGATGGATGAGTAAGTGATAGGAGGTCATAGACTTTTCAACAATAGAAGTTGAATACATGGTGGCCACTCATGGAAGGAAAGAAGTGGTATGGCTGTAAAGGCTATGTTCAGGAATTGGGTTTGAGCAGAGAGCTATGAAGATAAGTTGTGATAGTCAAAGCACAATATTTTTGGTAAAGAAACCTGCTTATCATTCGAATACTAAGCACATTGATGTACAATACTATTTCGTAAGAGATATGGTGGTTAGTAACAAGGTGTTGTTGGAGAAAGTAGACACGTTGGAAAATATAACAGACTCATTGACCAATTATGTGAGTGTTGTGAAGTTCTCTTGGTGCAGAGAGGCAATGGGTATTTCTACCCTGGGTCTGTGAATGAAAGTTCAGGAATCTCCTGGTTTCAGCAGAGAAGACAACAAGTGGGAGAATATTGGGTTGTTATATTATTTGTAGTGAAAGTCTAGTCGAGGTGGATCGATAGCAAGTCGAAGGTCAAAGTTAGTCTACCAGGTAAAGTCGAAGTCGAAGGTCAAATCAGTTTGACATGGAAAAGGCATCGAAAACAAGTTGAAGAGTTCAAACAACAAGAGGTCAACAGGTGGGCGTGTGGCGACTGACTAAAGACCAAATGAAGGTCGAATGGTAATTCGACTTGGAGTCAACTGTAACAGAATCCCGAGATTCATAGGATTTGTAGCCAATGATCTGCATGGATTTGCAACCATTTTTTGGTGCCATGTCTTTAGGGTTTTCTTGCTATAAAGCTTATAAATAGGCGCTTTGTAAGGTCGTAAAGGCTAATCAATGAATCATAAGATAGCCAATCTTTAGAGAAATATTTAGATGTAGGTTTCTAGTCATGCATATGTAAGCCATATTGGCTATAGGGTTTTTCTTGCACAAGAAATAGGGTATGATGTTGATTGTGTCTTAGGTGTATACCAAGGTTAGACATATAACCTTTTATTCAGAGAAGAAGAACGCTCAAGTAATATTGGTTTTCCATGTAATATTGGTGTGTTACATGTAAGGTTAGACATGTAACAAGAGAGAAGAACGCTCAAGGAATATTGGTTTTCCCGGTTTGGGTTTCTAAGGTAAAATCTATGTGTATTGTGTGATTTCTTTGTTATTTACGTGCTTGATTAAATTCTTTTTCTCTTCTGCTAGCTTTAGTGTGGAAGTGTATCTCATTCCTGATAGTCGTGTGGGTACTGAAACAAAGAACACATCAATTGGAGACTTGTCAACAACAAACACATAATTACAATATCATTACTAAGGTAGGAATTTCCATACTCAGAATATAAATGACTCAAAGCATAAGTGCTTAAATACAAATATCCATGTCAAGTATGATAGGTCATGGCCACCAAAAAAACATCGTGGATCCATGCCATTGTGTCTCAAATATGAACATAGCCACCAAAGATACACTGTGGATTTATATCATAAATACTCAAATTTGAAGATAGCCATGAGACATACACTGAGGATCTATGCAACAACACATACTCAAAATAATCCAGGGTCTTCATTCCCACTATTCCATAGTACAAATCTAGCCATGTGAATAAGGTGTTGAAGTCGAACATGGTAGAAATCCTCTGATTACTTTTCAATGATGAAAATAATTAACAGATGCAAAAGGAACCATCAATGATGACGAGGGACCTTCAAAAGTACATTATATTGAATTAAAATAGATGAGTTAAAGTTGAGCCCTCATAGAATCATTTGATCAAAGGTCAATGTTGAAAGCCTGTCATAGAAAGCGAGGAAACTTGCCATTGAGGCATGAAAGTCACAGGGTACTATAGATTTTCTAAACCAACTTCCTAGCTAATGTGTTGAAATTGATAGGAAGTGATTCGTCGCAAGAGGTCCTTGATGTATCCCCCATCAACGATGTGAAACATGTACAAAGATTTGAAGTAGATCATAGTATAGAGTGACTGAGGACCGACTCAGGGATAGCCTATTAGACAAACTGACCACACTAAGAGGGGGGGGTGAATCAATGTGAGGCTCTTTTTACACTTCTCACAAAACTTTAGTTAACAATCACCATTCACAACATCATTACTTATTACTTCCATGCATACTTAGCTGCTTGCATGTAAATATATATATCAATGACATACATTAACACTAAAGAGATATGCACCATCAAAATAAAGAACAAAAGGAACACTAGATATATGTATACGTTTATTTTTTATTACGGACTACAATCCTTGGGCTTTATCATCATCAACTGAAATAGAGCACCAACTCCAAGAGAGCACCAAATCTCAATGCACGACCCAACTTGCGTATCTCTACACCAACCGAGATGTGAGCAATCCAACCCTCAAGTACAAGACCCAACTTGTATAAAAAATTCAATCTGTCAACAGGTACATGACCTGTCAATACTGCATCACGTGTATGTACGTGATCTGTCTATACTGCAACACACGAATATACACACTCTTCCTTATGTCAGCCTGTGTACACCTTCAGAAACTAAGGTTTTGAAACTTCAACCTTCTGGCCCTTCAGACCCTTTCTGCCTCTGTCACATCCACTTGTGACCTGTCACTGCAACCTACCTATCACTACCCAATCTATACCATCACCAATCACAAACATATCTATACCATCTAATAAGCTATGCATGTTCCTCATGCATACACCATTACACAACATAGAAATCCCTCAACCACATCAGAATAGAACCACTCAACCAACCAATTACCATATTCAGAAATTAATACAACCATACAAAGAATGCCTCAAGAATTCACCATACCATGAGAAAATATAAACATCAAGACAATATGTACCCATACCAAAACCTTTGTAGCAGATATGAACCTATAGAATGCTGATATGGAACTTGCTTCAGACTTCAAGAACCTGGTACTAGAATCTACTCAATCTTTTCATGTCCTTTCCCAACTGTACATGCCCTTCTCTCCTTCAACTCACATACGTATTCTCGCTGGACCACTACAACCCACATACTACTTCAGAAAACTAGTGTTTTTCGCACCTCCGAAACTTTCACCATCAAAACCTCAGACTTACAGAACTTCTGATGTGTCCATGAGTAGCTGCAATGAATGTTTCACCAAAATAGATCTTCAATATCCTCAAGAGATTCACCCATAAGAGACCCTTTCTCTCTTATTTATACTTCTCCAAGTAGCTTCCTCATCTAACCAGCTCTAACCAACTTCCTTCTTTTGGGGCTAACCCACTTCCACTTGTCCACTTATAACCACTTTCTCCACAAATAGTAAACTCTCCACTTCTAGTTGCAACTAATTTATTTTTAATTGTTTTCTTGTTGCAACCACTTAACCCATGACTAACCACTTTTACTGGTCAACTTCTTAGATAGGAGCTTCTAGAACAATTTGACTTCTTGACCTTCTAGGGGCTTCTAGACAACACATGAGGGTTCTCCAACTTCACAAGTCCATAACTCTCTAATCGTGCAGAGTTATGTGACGTTCCACATATAAATGGAAATGGCATGATGAACACTATCCGTTTGGAATAGTCTCAATGAAAAATTCACTGATCTTCATAACATTATTCCTCAAACAAACTTGGGTTCCCTAACCACACTGCTAGGATTTCTCAACCACCTAACCATTTGGAGTTTGCAAAGTGTCTTCCCGTGGGGGATTTCACCATAAGGGGACCACTTTAGAGTTCATACATTTGGTACTTCCTATCAACCATGACAAGACAACAATGAACAAACTTTACATCAACCCATCTATACATCAATCCATCTAGAACATCAACCCATGACAGCACATCACTATGACATGTCATGACATTATCCCTCTGACATCAATTTCATCCATGACCATATGATCCAACAATCACTACATCAATGATACAAACAAATTACTAAGATAATACTTGACATAAAACCTTTGACATTAGTCCTTTGACATTAATGAAAACATAGTACAACATAGCCGACACTGTAAATGGATTAAAGACTGCAAAAATGGCCGACACAATAGAAGGCTTTTTCGATTGGACTTCTCTTGAACATATTGATGACATGAAAACTGTCTTGGAAGCACTGACTCAAAAGGAGGATCATAGACCAAAATATAATTTTGGAGAAGAGTGTGATCAATAAGAGACAAGTGGATTTCCCAATCTGTCATGAGGAGTGAAAGAGTGTCATGTTCAAGAGTGACTAGCTACCAAAAATAAATACAGATTTTATACAAGTTCCATTCCCAATTTCCTCCCACCATTTCTGGCAAGTACCTCTTTATTTTTACACAAGCTTGAGGAGGATAAAATATGCTTGTACTATAAGCTCAACCTTTGGATGAGTCCTTCGGAGTAATTTTAACGAACCCTAGGAAGGAGTGGTTCAGTCCCATATGGGTCTTTCAATGTACGTTTTATGAGTCCAGAGAAAGTAATCTCAATGGTTTTTCATGTCTAGGGAGTTTGAAAAACACTTAAAAGAAACTCCAATATTAAATTTTTCTTAAATTTAGTCCCCCAAGTCTGAAAAAGTATAAAATAATACCCTAGGAGAACTCTTCTAGCCGTGATTGACTAGAGTATTCGTTTTTTGTAATTAATCATACTCAACCTGAAAAAGGGTTAAACTAATACTGAATAGATTCTCTTTCAAATTATTTAATGAGTGTGAAAGGAAGCAAGTTCACTCGATAATCATTTGATATTTTTAGGGTTTCAAAAATATCTTAAAGAAAATTCCTAATTTGTTTTCTAAATTTTCGAAAGTCTATAAAAAAAATGCCTGACCATAATTTTATGTATCAAAATTGGACCTGTAATTTTGCAAGAACATCATTTCTGCTAAAAAATTATGTCAACCAATTGAGATACTATATAAAAGGGGCAAAAAATGAAAGAGAATATAACAAGAATATTCTATTCTAGGTTAAAAAGAAGAAAATAGTAATTTATTTTTACCATTTGTGTTTTTACCTTTCAATAGTGAAAAAATAATCCCATTTTGGTTAGTTCTTCAGGTAGTTATTGCAGACAGATCTATGGACGATTCAACATTCCATCTCCACCAGATAATAGATCCTTCTCTCTCCTTCAATTTGATGTCTAATTTTTTCATTCCAATTTAGTTCTTAGATATTTTTGGGCTTTTTCCAAGCCCTAAAATGCACCACACATTGTCACAGGGCCCCCATATCGAGGATTGTGACAATTAAGAGTGTCACATTCATACCTTATCGAGAAGTGTAACAATGTTTCTATGCGTGTTAAAAATAGGGTGCGGCACCTGTAAAACTCAAATTTGTTTTTCCATTTACATTGTGGGGTTTGAAAATCTTGGATACCAGTTGATAGATAAGTTCTCTAATTATTGTTTACAGGATTTTCATTGGACAAAATGTTGGAATGGAGGGAGAGAGAGAATGAAATGGAATATCAAACTGCAGAGAATGATCCAAATACCATGTTGGCACTCCGAAGGTGTGTATTAGAAAAAATATTCCAAGTTCATGGCATGAGGGCCCAGGTTCATTTATTGTAATTCCTAGTGAAGACGCGGGAACCCAATGAACAAGTTTTCAAGGTTGGAGTTCATGATCTAGCCTTAGAAATTGAAGATATTTACTTCTTGACAGGGATCTCAAGATGAGGAGAGCAAGTTTTTTTTCTGGATTTAGAGGAGGTGGTGAGAAGACCGAAAGGTATATCTCACAACATTGCATTGCAGGTACCAGAAAAAGCAGCGGGAAGATTCCAATAAAAAATGTTGGAGATCTTCCTTTAAGAACCGTCCTTTTCACTATTACTCGAGTTGTCAAAAGTGTGACTCCTCACTTGGATACCAACGCTTAAATGCAATATGCCTTTGATTGTATGGCATCTACATTATTTAACTGGTGTGAAGGGCTTCTTGAGAGTATGAAAAACCAATTGACCAAGTATAAGATAGGTTGATTGAAGCAATTTGGTTATGTTTTGATTTTGGTATCTTTATTCCTCAAGAGAGTTCCACTATTATGTTTGTAGAGTATGGAGTTGGATGAAGATCCTGACCCACAAGAGCCTCGTATGAAGAGGTGGGTGGATATGATGGCATGCCATGGTGGCGGCCCAATAGTTTCATATGATGAGAAGTTCTTCAAATGGTTGAAGAAACAACTCATCATGATCAAAGACTATGCTTATACATGGATGGATTTCCGAGGAGATACAAACTTAATCTTTTCAGAGGGATACCAGTGGAAAGATTCAGGTAAAAAGGAAACTATTTTTTTTTAAATTTTAAATTTTTAAATTTTAAGTGTCTTTGTTGTATTGAGACTAATTTTGTTTTCATCGTGCAGATATTGAGACAAACATACCATATTGGACTTCACCGATACAGAGGTGAGGCGAGAAAGGTGCAATGGTTTCTTATGATTATGAAAAAACAAAGGAACTCGAGGAAATTGAACATAATCTCAAGGGGTTGACCTTGGCTATACTGGATATTCAGATCAACGATCTACCGTGATGGTACCAAGGACACACTGCGGGAGTATCCAAACACATAACTCATTTTCTTCGAAAAGTGGCTCAGGATGTAGTATGTTACCATGAGCATCGTGGACCTAGAGATAACTAGGATCTTTTCAGTTGTTTGGTCATCGACATGTATCGATATAAAATCCATAGGATTTGTGTTGTCTCAACACATTTTGTAAAATTTTGCTAAACTCTTAATACAAAATGACTTCTAAATCGGCTTATTCTACACAATGTGTTATGTGTTTGAATTTTACAAATGTTGTAAATGTCTATCTAGTACATAATTAGCCAAAGCATCTGTTAATGTATTTAGATTTCTTGGAATGTGTTGATATTCTAAATAGTCAAACTCTCTTTCCAAGAGACGAACCCTTAAATATACTCGTAATAGAGTAAGACTTTTGATAGAATAAATGTTACTTAAATGCAGTACTAAAAGTTGAGAGTCCAGTCGAACAACTAAGCGATAAATTCCAAGTGAAATGTCTTCAGTCAACATTTCAAAGACTGTGCTATATTCCGCGATATTCTTAGTTGCATGACCAAGGCATATACCTCGTAGACATATCAACTCATCGGTAGGCATGTATATTTCCCATGCAACAGATGCACGGTTCTAAGTATTGTAGCTAGCACTATCAACAAAGGCAACAAAAGGTAAAGGGAGCACCGACATATGCAAATCAAGAACAATGCAAAAGCAGCGAAAGATAGAAATCATTTGTAAAAAGAAAAAAGATAGCACACCAAAAATATGGTACAACATATACAAAACACTTATGTAGAATGACTCTAGGCATAGTAATTTTTCAGGTAAATACCATTCCAGGGCTCACCCAAAGGAATCCCATCATAATCCACTAGCTCATAATCTCCTTTCTCTAATACACGTTTAATGTTATAAGGGCCATGCCACATGGGATCAAATTTACCTACCCCTAATATTTCACAATCTTGATCATATAACAAGACCAAGTCACCTTCAGAAAAAGAAAGAGGTCTAATAGTTTTATCATATTGAGATTTGACACATTTCTTATGGGTTTCATTAGCCATAGCAGAATCAAGATGATTTTCATCTAATCGTGTCAAGTACAAAAGATGTTCTTCCTCAGTGGTGGTATTGGGAAGTAATTAAACGACTAGTTTCAAGGATGGTATTTCACATTCAATTGGAAACACGACTTCTAAACCATATGTTGAAAAATACTGAGAGGGGGGGGGTGAATCAGTATTTGAGCTATCAATGAATTTTTAACTTTTCTTTCACTGAAAAATCTTAGTCTACTTTATAGAGATCAGTTGTTGTATATCCAGAGATCTTATTATGGATTTCTTCATTTTAGTTTCAAAGATGGAATTTCACATTTGATTGGAAACATTGCTTCTAAACCATATACCAAATGGAATGACATAAAACCCATGGTTGTTTTGAATGATGTTCAATATTCCCATAATGCCGAAAATCTCATTGTATGCCAGTTCAATTTGTGAATCCCCATCATTCTATGAAGCATCGTTGTCAAAACTTTGTTTATGACTTTGACTTGGCCATTGTCCCGTGGATGGTAGTAGGGAGTTGAGTTTTCATGCCATAATCCGAACTTTGCGGTTAATTATGACATCATGTAATGTTGAAAATGAGTGCCATGATCGATGATAATGGCTTTCAAGTAATATCAAATTGAGAAATAATGTGATTAAAGATGAAAAGGGATGCAGTTTTATTGAAAGTAGGTGACTCCCTTGATGTACCGTAGTGAAATAATCCATGGCGACAATAATATACCCATGTCCCCTCGAATGAGTGAGGGTTACTTGTCATGAAATCAATGCCCATTTGGAAAATGGACCAGCAGGAACTACATGGTGAAGTGGAGTAGGAGGTGCACACAAATTACGACAGATCCGGGACACGCATGACACTTTTGGACCGCAAATATGCAATCCTTAAATAGTGATGGCCAAAATTATTTGGCTCATAGAAGTTTCTGTTCAGTGTCATACCTAAATATGACCACCACATGTTCTGGCACAACAATCATTTAGAGCTCTCTCGACTTCTTCATGTATTAAACACCATCTAAAAATAGAATCAACACCATGAAAATAAAGGGTATCTCCAACAATAATTTATTGTTGAGATTGGTATCGAATTCGACGACATTCAGTACTTGAAAAATCGGACCAAAAGATTTGTGTCCGAGATAGATTATGATGTCTCCATACTAGGGCTCTGAGGAACTGATCATAAAAAGAGATTCATTAGCAACTAATCTTCACACACTTCTCTCGCTTCTATTGAGGGAAGGTCACAAATTAAATCAACAATAACCAAAGATTTCTTTGACTTTTCTTTCTCAAACTCCAAATAAAAATATTCTAGGATAACATCCATTGAGTATTTCCAACACCGTCTAGTCGCATTGCTGGGGTTATAATCCAAAAATGATGTTGGTTTTTATGTCAGAAGATATAATGATAATAGAAATGTTGGATAGCTTGAACAACAACCAATGCCAATTTCTCCACATATGAATATTTGATTTCGTATGTAAGACTCCTAGTTAAATAGTAGATCACATGTGATTCATGTTATTCATCCTCTTGGACAAACAACATAGAAATGGTACTGTGAAAAGTAGAAATGTACAAAAAATAATCTCGACCGTGAATCTAGGGATGTAACAATGGTGTATGAGTTAACACGTTCTTCAAAGAATCATGTTCCTTTTGAGCGATGTCATCCCATACAAAGGGAACCCCTTTCTTAAGAAGTCGAGTAAAAACTTTGGTCATTTCAGCGTAGTTGGGAATGAATCGACGTAAAAAAAATTCCTTCCCTTGCAAACTTTGGAGTTGGTGTAACATTGAAGGAGGAGGCAGGTTCATAATGGCCTCAATCTTTAAATGATCAACATGGATCACATGCTTGGATACGATGAAACCTAAGAGGCATCCCAATTCCACACAAAATACACATTTATGTGGATTTAAGAAAATATTGTAATGTCGACATCTAAGGAATATGGCTCATAGATGTTGCGGATGATCTTGACATCACATGAAATTTCGTGAATACATCACAAAATTCCTTGAATAGGGCCGTATAAGTTTGAATTTCATCAGAGGAACAAGAGACACCTATATGAATGTTTTCCATGACATTAGGATTTACTGAGATATTTATGGGTATAGTAATAGATATGTTTCCCAAATTCCCTTCAGATAAAACATCGTGGATTAAGATGGGAGTTTGGGAATTCTCAATAACCGCAGATGGAAACAAAGATTCTAAATGACCCTCAATAGTCTCAATCTTAGGGAGAAATGAGGAACGATGATGAACATCATCCTATGGAGTTTCCTCCAGATACATAATCTCCATGATAATTTCATCAATGGGGAAAGTATCATCAAAAGGATCGGGAGATGTAATTGAAATAAGCCAAGAGGATTGAGATTATTCATCTAAAATTGGACTTGTTCGATCAACAATATCATAACTGGCCACAGAGGTAGGTTGAATGGATTGATAGGCCAACTCAATCAAACTAAGTCACATTTGGTCTCCATATCTCTCATATTGTGTAGGACTTGGTACGATCCAAGGATCATATGATCCAAGGGAACTACTAGCACTAGTCGAAATCATGTTTATCTGAGTGACACTAGGAGGAATTTCAACTGGTGGGAGAAGAGAAATGCCCAGTGGTGGGAGTGAAAAAGTTCCCATTAGTGTTGAATATTTTAAAGACCCACTCCAAAATCCTCGTAATAAAATGAGCTTTGTTCTATTAAAGGAACATTACCAATGCGTGAATCAGAATTAAAGTAGGCAAGTTGGTCTACCATAACTATTTTTCCTTGATAAGGGAAAAAATGTACACAAAACAAGGTAGAGACCACAACAGACATGACATAAATCTAGCTACGACCTAGTAAAAGGTTATAGTTGAGGGGTGCATCGACCACCTCTACCTCAACAATGACCATTTTACCTTCTAATTCGATTGGAAATGTGTTGAGTACTCCAAAGGGTTTAAATTCTCTACCGACAAAAGATTTTAATGTAGTAGGTGATTGATTGAGTGAAGGAGAACTGAAAACTTTCCAACAATTGATGGAAATTACGTAGGTTGATGCTTCTTCATCAATAAAAATACGAAAAATGGTTTTCTCCTGCACAATAACTTGAATTTGAAAATCAGGTTGGTGGGGAAGTCTTGGAAGATGGGTTTTGAAATAAAAATACTATCATATTTGCATCACTCAGATCAAATCCACAAATGGTTGACAACAATTATCTTTGTTTCGCAGGGTGACTCTGAAGGACTTTGAGGGACGACATCAAAGAGTGTGCTTGAGCTAAGTATTCTACAACATTGTATTTTTGAGTGGCTCACGCATGCAGATTAAAAGACAACTTACGAACAACACCTTTTGGAGGTGGTTGGATCACTGTGTCAGAATCAGGTTGATCAATTTGAAGAAGACTAGTAGTAGGTGGAGTAGATGTAGATGTAGGAGGAGAGCTAAAAGGATGATCAACAACACTTCCATTGGGAGGAGGATAGTCTTTGGTTCGTGTTGTTATGAAAAATTGTTCAGTGTTTTGTTGACACATAGGTACGTAAGAGCTTCTAGAGGCAGAGGGTTGATATTGTGCAACCATTTGAGTCTGATGAGGTGGAAAAGGATTTTTCAAAATGGTAGGAGCGGTTGAGGTTCCTTTAAGAAAACGATTAATGTCAGAACAATGCAGGAAATCCTAAGTATAATGGTCTTCTTCACAAATGAGACAAGGATATTTAGGCTTTCTCTTTTGTGTATCCTTAGTAGGTTGAGTTTTGGGTTTCTCTTGTTGTGGGGAATTTTGCTTAACTTTTCCTTTTCCATTTTTCTTACTTCCAGGTTGCTGATATTTATTGATTGTTGTGAACTAGATCGTTTTAATCTCGTAATTTTTACCAGGAGTAGTAGCAGGAGGTGAAGTGTTTTGAGTGGTAATGGTAGAAGTAGCCTTAGGGTTAGATTGACTAGAAGGTTTACTCGTAGAGTATTGGGTAATAGAACCTACCACACATCGGCGACGTGAGATTTTGTAGGAGGCATAGTAGTTGGATTAGTCAATGGGAGAGGAGCCTGTGGAATCAGATCATATAATGTGCCATATTGTGAATAAACAAGGTCCAAATAATTAGCATGAGAGAGAAATTTCTCCTCGGTTAAAATGCCACCGATAGAGACATCACAGGCAATATGAGGTAGTAATGACTTAGTAAACCAATATTCCAACAATTAGTCTGGTATACTGACTTTAATCAAATGACTTTGTCATCTCCATTCATGAATATGATCGAAACTATGAGTCAGTGTCAACTTCTGTAATGAGGTTAAGAGTTCTATGCCATTTTCATAATGAATTGGCAGTTGGAAGTGAGTGAAAAAATATATTGCCAATGAATTAAAGTCGTGAAAAGTTCCTCATAGAATCATCATTTAAGGAATTTGAAGAACACCATAAATGATAAGTCATGATGTGATTCGATGGGTCTTCTCTAGGTTTCCCATCAAACTTTGGAATATCACTTGGTAACTTGGCAGGGATAGGTGGCCAAAAAGGAGAATGAAAAATGATATCATTCATTAGCTGCGATAGGTTGGGTAAGTATAACATTTCCAGGAATGGTAACTGTCGATTAAACAAAGGTTGTTGAAACATAGGATATTGGTAAGAAACATGAGGATTAGCTCTCGGGGGAGGAGGATATCCCTATTGAGAATATGATGGTGCTCTTGGCATCTAAGTTCCACCATGGTGGTAAACCTAATAGCGTGGTCCCATAATTGTTTGTGCATGAGTAGCATGAGTAGAAGGAGTATGTTCATGGAAAGGTTGGCCAATAGGAACTTGAGTTCCACCAGACCCACTGGCTTGAGGTAAATTTGATGGAGTGTGTTAGATGGTGGGCCTGCACCTCTTCCTTATATTCCTCAAACTATCCCAATCATCTGTTAACCTATCTTCTACTTAGTCTTTCTTCATGATGCGCTGAGTCATTTCCATTGGATTTTGTCATCCTTTATTTGCTTTTTATTAGTTCCTTGCTCTTTATAAGCTTAAGTCAAGTTAATATTTGAGTTAAATAAGTCACACCACCATGGTTATATCACTGTTGGGTTTCAAAAAGGATAACTTAGGTCGATTGGTGAAAAAAGATATTAATTGCAAGAATTCCCCCATTCTTGCAAACATAAGAACAAGCATTGTTTTATGAGTTTTATTGTTTTAAAAAAAATTAAAATTTTAAATAATAGTGCGTTGGCACCCAACATGCATTTACATCTACTTGTGCACTCGAGATCATGTGCATTTTTTGCCTTATGTAGCGATCATTGCAGGTTTTGTGCTAAGATCATGCAATTTTGTTCCTTGAGCAATTATCATTGTAGGTTTTGTGTATGCAGGCTATTTATGAACCTGAAACAATGCATACTCTCGACCACTATTCTCAATAGAGGCAACTAGAGAATGATGGTGTCACATTGAGAGCGTTGGAAGCTAAGTAGGGATGAGCCAAAGGGGATAGATTTTTTTCAGTCCATACCATAAATTAGTGACATATTTATCAGGGGTTCATTAAAATACTGGTTCTCTTTCCTTTAAGAAAATTGGACATTCCCTAGATGGATTTTTTGGTGTCTTTAGTGTTACAGGAAGAGAAACAAATAGAACAACAATCAAAAGAGAAAAAGGTGAAGTTCCCCAGGTAGCTAAGGTTTCCACAGAACCTGGGAGTTCATCCAAATCCACCCAAAACACCAAATAAAATACCTTACCTGCAAAAAGAAGAACCAGATCAGACAAAGAAAGATCCAACATTCCAGAAAAAGATGGATAGAAGTTCATAGTCAAAGATACATTCAAAATATAGGTTCCTATCATCATTCCAAGAAGAGAAATTCGTGCTCCATTTCTAATCAAACCATAGTGAATATTCTAAAACCGTTTAAAACCCATCTACGAAATTAATCCATTTACCTTAATACCAAAGGGTTTGTGAAATTTCTTAATGGTTCGAGAGAAATTTGTGTCTGATCAAAACAAAATTTTCTAGAAATTTCATATTTCACAGGTGGCAGAGCATCCCAAATTCTACACATTCATTCAAGCAGCTACATAATTCTAGGACCAGATTTGGTAGCAGGTGGAAATAGGGGATATATTTACATATTTGAAAGAATTGATATCAACAATTCCAGATTTGATGGAACAAATATTGGTCCCATATTTTTAGGTATTCGAAAAAGGCAGCTTCAGGATTTTAAAAATTAATTACAATGGACAAAGAAAGGACCAGTTCCAGATCTCTCATGATAGATTGATATTTTCTTTTTTTGGGGGGTTGACAGGTCAAGAATAATCTCTAGATTATTTGTCATCTAATCAAGCATATCTTCATCTCTTCCATCATCGAGACCATTCAAACATGACCTATAATTAATGTAAATGTTATCAGATCCTAATTTCTTGTAACTGCAAGTTTAAATTCGATATATGAGGATCCTTTTCTTTTGATGAAGGGGGTTATCATATTTTATAAATTTATTGTAATCTATGAAAGGGAATAAGGTGAATTTATCCATACAAATCAACATGTAATATTCACTCCACTGGAGGTAAAGAAACACCAAAAAAATTGCTTTTTCTTGAAGGAGATTGTTTAAATGTCTACTGTTGTCAAGAAGCAAAGGAATTCGAAACCTGTGCCAGCTTGATCTATCACCATGTAGGGTTTATCTATATATTATTTTCATGCATGGGAATCAATGCAGAGTCAAAAACCAGATACAACTTATGAAGACTCTTGTTATGCAACTCTTCCTCTTCAGTTATCAACAATAGTTCTAGTTTTCCACTGTTTTATTCATTGTCTTCAAGCGTAGTTTACGAAAGGATGGAAATGAATTTTTGAAAAAAAAAGAGATTTTTGGACGGAACGGGCCCATCCAAAAAAATCTCTCTCAGTTTTTACACAGGTGTCATGGTTTGGAATATTCAGATTAAACGTTACAACCCATTTTTCTAGATTTAAATATTGAATGATTTCTTGTTTTAGTCACTGTCTTCAAGCGAAGTTTCTGAAAGGATCAAAATGAATTTTTGAAAATCCAAAAGAGGTTTTTGGACGGAATGGGCCCTTTCACAAAACCCTCTCTTAGGTTTTACATATCTATCATGGTTTTGGAGATACAAATGTATATTTGGACCCTATTTTTCAAGAATTCGCCAGATTTAGTTTTCTAAAAATAACTCATAGACAACAGTCGATGAGCCACCTCATCAATTCGACTTGGAGATATGATAGAGGTATTTGAACCCTCTCTTGATGGAATAAATATATGAATATATGAATGTAAATGGATATTTTTTGGGGGTTCAATTTTGGAGGGATCAAGCATCAGAATTTTGGTTGGGCCTTGAAGCATAAAACTGTTATATTTCCCACCTGGTGAATATAATTTTTTGTGACAGACTGTGTTTTGTCAAATCCTATGTATCTTCTTATGTTATCTAGATGAAAATCGAAATGTATGTGATGGGTGTTCTATATGCACTAAAAACACACTAAAATCCCTCAATTAAATTGTCAACCCAGGGTAAGTAAAGTTAGAGTTGTAGCTGTTATAGCAAGATTTGCCTCACCATTGCTATCTTGCACAGAGGGCCTTTTTACATTTCCCTATGCAGACTTATCAACCCCTTTTTGATAAATATAGAGCCAAGTATATATATATATATATATATATATATATATATATATATATATTCCACATATACACTCGCTAACTGCTTTGCAAGATGCGTATACGCTTGATGCTCCACTATAGCTCGCGTATATCAGGATTTGTGCCAGAAAATAAAAAATGAGGTCGGGTTTCCATGTCACGAAAGAAGATCTCTTATATTTTTCCTTCCATATACTAGAAACATTCTAACTCGGCCCTTCAATTTCATTCTGGAGGCTATAAGAGCACAATTTCGAGCTATGGAAAAGGAGGGAGAAAGCATTCAACTTTGAGAGAAAATTACTCTGGAGAAATTATTTCATATTGAGTCTGCATCCCTTTGTACCTCAAGTCTGAACACAGTGTTTATCCCCTAAGCTCTTCCCTTATTTTCAAGAAAATCTCTTTATCTCTTTTCTATGAGCTTGTCGTTGGTGAAGGATTGAAGTGGTGGAGGCCCAGTTGGAAGGAACTTGGTTTCTTGGTTTCAAACCGTGCCGACACATAAGTTTGTAATGTTGATACTTCTGTTGATCAATTATTAATATAAATACTCCTTTCCCATCCTATTGATATCTTGCAAATATATGATTACTATCCATGGGCATGTTTGTAATGTTTATTAATGGATTGTGCTATCTGATGTGCTAACTCATTTTATATATTGTCACTATATACTTGCATCGCTTGTTCGTTGAGAACTTCTTGCAGGTATAAGGCTTTGGGTCAAAGTGCTCAATGGTGGAATGACATAAAACGATCGGATCGAGGTAGGCTTCTTCCTTGTACTGCACATTAGTTTATATATCACATGTTGGAATTGAGTTGATTTCTGCAGTCATACCTGTCTGTTGTGGTTTACCCTTGGCCATAGAGAGTTTTTCCCTTGTAACAATAGAAAAATATATGCCAAGGTAGAAGGATTGGTAGTAGTTTAGTCTAACTAAGGAAGTGGCTATCTAAGGGCTAATCTACTCAAGCAAAGACTACTAATGATCAAACTCTACTAAGCAAGTCAAACTGTGTACCCTAAGCAACCTTTGAATGAAGGATTGATGGATAGTTCTAGGAAAACAAATGAAAACCCTACCTAAACAAAACTAGTTCTACAATAAGCAAAAGAAAACTATTTAAGCATAAAAATAATCAAAGGAAAACTATTCATCTAATAAACAAATAACAACAACAAACTACTTCAACTAGCCTACTTAAATTCAATTAGAAACTATCCTATGAAAGCAAGTAAATAAACAAGCAAACAACTATTCTATTAAAGCAAGTAAACAAGTAAGCAAAACAACTAGCTAACCTATTGAAGCAAGTAAACAACTAACTGACCTAGGATAACTTCTAAACTAATCAATAAGCAACTAATTAAACTAAGAAACAAGTGAACTCTATTCTCAAACTAATCTTCACAACTATTTCTAATTCATAAATGGAAATCTACTAAATTGAAAGCATTATGATGATAAAAGCAATTAACAACTAATCTCTATGATAATCAAACTATCCTTTAATATACCAAAGAAAGAAGACTATCTATCCTACAACAACAATAAAACTATCTTCTAATCTATGAAAGCAAGAAAACTATCCTACAACAACAATAAAACTATCTTCTAATCTATGAAAGCAAGAAAACTATCTTCTAATCTATGAAAGCAAGGAAACTATCTTCTAATCTATGAAATTTAAATGCATTCTATACTAATATAAGCAAACTTATACTACACTAAACTCAATAATTAACTATGAATTGAAATTACAACCTAAATCTAAGGAAATTAAATTACATGAAATAAACTAGATTAGTTCTATTTAATAATTCAAATTGCAAAAAGGGAAAATACTCACAAAACAAAAATTTAAATACTATTCCAACATAAGGTAAGTAAGCAATTGAGCAAACTAAATGGAAAATTAAATCAACAAAACCTAAAGAACAATTAGATAATCAATCTAAAATTGAAAACTAAAACCAACACTATCCATCCACCGAAGCCCTGTCAAAGAAATCATGAATTAAAAGTCTGTTTTAAAACTCTGTTTTTATCATCTATTCCAGCATAAAAGAAAACTTAATTTATCATCTAACTACACACACGGTTAGTCTCTAAGCTTGCAAGCTTGTTCCTATAATATACAAAGTCATTGCATACTAACAAGATTCCTCATAATAACCTGCAAAACTAAATTAAAACAATTAAATCATAAACAACAAATTAAATAACAAAGAAGTAAAATAACATTTCATGTACAGGAAATAAAATAAAAAGACATTTATGCTACTTAATCTACAAGAAAATTGATAGAATAGTTACCCATACTACTAGTGGGGCCGTCAACAATCGTGGTTACTCTTCAAATGCGAACCACAAGCTTCAACAACACAAATTTACCATTAAAACTGAAAACATAGGTTTTACACAATTCTGGCAGAATGAAAATGGAAGAATAGAGGAAAATTGTCTTTTCCCTCTAACACACGACTTCTTCACTTCCTGTTTATTGTATGCCCACCACGGTGGCATTTATAATCTTTACAGACCGAGTGGTTGACTACTGGAGGGTCGAACCACTTTTAAAAACAACAAATTACATTAATGGTGCCCTAACTGCCAAAATGGAGCGAGACAATAATCACCCTGCTCAACAATCCAAATTGAGTTGTCAAGAGTTCAATAGCTAGAGGGGGCAAGCACGAGAAAAACCCATGTTCCCGATTCGCCCATCACTGGATGCAAATACCATAACCGCCAAATCGCCCATCGTTTTTGTGTAGGACAGAGTGCCGAATAGAGTGTTGGACTGGGTACCAGATTGAGTATCTGATGGAGTGCCAGACTGAGTGTCAAAATTAGAAACATGATGCGATTTTTCCCTGTAACACCAAAAAACGTGAATTAAATTCTTGGAAACATAAAAACATAATGAATTATACTCAAGATCAACATAAAACATGAATTATGCATACCTGGTGTAGATCATAGCGTTTTGGCACAAAATTCTTCAAAAATATTCTCCAAAAGATGAAAAACACATACATACACTCAGAAAAAGTATCTAATTACTGTCATAAAACTGATCATATCTCAGGCCCAACATTACCCCCACACCTAAGATTTTGCAGGTCCCACAACAAACAAAAAGAAATTGCCCTTCATGATTAAACTTGCAAAGGAGGGGATGGATTAGATTTAGAAGCTTCTCCCTCTTGCCCAGGGGATTTTGACTTAGGCCTTTTGGGATGTTTCAATTGCATCCAGAGACTATTATTGGTGGCATGCATATCATCAACCAAATGCTGTAAAGAATTCATCTTGGCTTGTAGGACAACGTTATCATGGCATAAATGACAACTCAGTGTTTCATGCTCTCTAAGTTTGAACTGGGGTATTTGGAGTTTTTGGAGGTTGCGGATGACATGTGAGGAAGCCTTGAGATGTATATTATACCCTTTATCCTTTAAACCATGCATAACAACAATTTTACCTTTGCAAAATTAGTTCCAAAAGTGACTTCCCATAAGCGCAACAATTTTGGCCTGACGAACTTGTGAAAAATAGGTATCAAAATGACACCTGTAACTAAAATACATTAAATCATGTGTAAAAAATTAGAGAGGCTTTTTTTTTTTCAATACGTCCTTGATAAAAACCTCACTTGGTTTTCAAAATTTCACCTCCAGTTGTTAGGAAAACATGAAAAGAAAACACGACTAAAACAGGAAAAAAAGTGTTTTATTTTCTGAAAATCTATGCCTCTAAGATGATTGAATATATCCCAAACCATAATTTATATTCAAAAACGGAGAGAGGTTATTTTGTTTTGGTATGTTAGGAACACAAACCTCCTCCAGTTTTCAAAACAAATTTTCCATTTGTTCATAATCCAAGCTTGAAGTTGGTTACTCAAAAATTACAAAAGTGCAGCGTGTTCTTAGCAGAAACACAGTGTGGTCTTTGAGAGGGTTTTTGGAGGCCTTCCAAGAGGATATTTGGGCTTAAAGTGGTATGGGTAGAAATTTTATGATGTATTCTACACAATGGAATCATCAAGCACTGCAAATGCCTTCTCCAAACCTCTGAAAAACATACTTCAAGTCAAGTTGTCCAAATGTGCAGAAACCCTCCTATAGCGACTGTATTTGGGGAATTTCTCTCAAATAATAACACCTGTGCATAAAATGAAGGATGTTTTTGTTTCTTGGTGTATTATTAACAAAAAAATCTTTCACTTTTGTCAAATTCATCTTCCTTAATTCAGAAACCAGTTTTGAAGTAGAACTTTGACCAAGACAATCATTTGAAAATTTATGACAAGGAATGATGATATGACCATGATGAAGATTTATGACCTTGGATGAGTGGAGGGAGTATTATTGACACCTAGACACACCAATTACAATTTTACAACCAAGATATGTCAAATTGTATTTGAGAATTTTATTTTGAAAACATAACAATTTGACCTAATAACCCTATCAATCACATGAAAGAGTAAATTTGATCATTGGTGTTTGACAGAACTGTCAAATACTAACAAAAGGCTTGGTTTGTACTAGTATGCATGGTGAACAGGAGAATTTTTATTGCATGTCATCGATATGTAACAATTCAAACAACTATTCCTCTTTTCATAAGCTTGTAATATAGATGGCAGTAAGTATTCAACAATTGTTATCGCTCTGTATTTGTCACAAAGAGTAGTTAAGTATAAGCAGTCTTCTATAGAATAAACATAAAAATGCACAACAATATTATAACAAACACAATGATGTCAGCAATATAAAATTTAGCATACCAATACAAACAACTGCTGATATAATATCCCAAGACATTGAAAAAAGACAGTGTGACAGAATTTTGACATAAATCCTACTTCCTCTTCTCATGGGTTTTTCTATACAAATGGGTGGTGCTTAGTGTTGTTTTAGCTAAGTAAACTCCCCCCATACCGAAGATATGGCACGTCCTCATGCCATGAATTTAGTAATAGGTTTTTAATGTTTTGAGAGAGGGGTTAGATTAGCTCCTCTTTTATCCACTCTTTGGAGTATCCCTTAGCTCCAGAGATGTTCTAAAATTCAGGTTTGAAAACCCTGTTATAGCTTTCTCTTGGCAGTTGGTGGTGTTTAAACCAACGGTCTCCAACTCTTGGGAGCTTCGTGGATGAGGAAATTGATTCTTCAGAGGCCACGAACACAGTGAATAGGAGAAAAGGCAGGATAAGAGTGTTCCATTATTATTTGTTTTTCCATCGTGCTCACACAATCCATACCTCTATCTTGCATTTTATAAGGCATGTAATCATAAGTCTGTAATGAATAGTCTGTAACGACAAGAAACCAATTAAGTGGTCTGTTAAGGAAATGTACAATAGTTTATAACACACATGAAATTAGCATTTCGAAAATAAAATGACTACTAATGTAATAGCCTATATCATGAAAACAATACACATAAATTTTTACAAAGATTTACTTCTTCCAGGCAATCTTATCATTTGTCAACTCATGAACCCCTCCCCCACACCTAAGTATTGTGACACTTCACAATAAAAAATATAGGAAACAATTCAGTTCTTCCAATAACCGAAGATTTACAGCTTGTTAAGTGTAGAGATAAATTTCACAGATTGGTCTGATGATATGGTTAAAATATGGCCCCACCTATAGGATAAGAAAACTATCTTCTAATCTATGAAAGCAAGGAAACTATCTTCTAATCTATGAAAGAAAGGAAACTATCTTCTAATCTATGAAATTCAAATGAATTCTATACTAATATAAGCAAACTCATACTACACTAAACTCAATAATTAACTATGAATTGAAATTACAACCTAAATCTAAGAAAAAGAAATTGCATGAAATAAGCTAGATTAGTTCTATTTAAAAATTCAAATTGTAAAAAGGGAAAATACTCACAAAACATAAATTTAAATACAATTTCAACATAAGGTAAGTAAGCAATTTAGAAAACTAAATGGCAAATTAAATGAGCAAAACCTAAAGAACAATTAGATAATCAATCTAAAATTGAAAACTAAAACCAACACTATCCATCCATCAAATCCCTGTCAAAGAAATCACGAATTAAAAATCTGTTCTAAAACTATGTTTTTATCATCTATTCCAGCATAAAAAAAAACTTAATTTATCATCTAACTACATACATTGTTAGTCTCTAATATTGCAAGCTTGTTCCTATCATCTACAAAATCATTGCATACTAACAAGATTCCTCATAATAACCTGCAAAACTAATTAAAACAATTAAATCATAAACAACAAATTAAATAACAAAGAAGTAAAATAACATTTCTTGTACAAGAAATAAAATAAAAAGGCATTTATGCTACTTAATCTACAAAGAAAATTCATAGAATAGTTACCCAGACTGCTAGTGCCCCCCCCAATAGTCGTGGTTACTCTTCAAATGCGAACCACAAGCTTCAACAACACAAATTCACCATTAAAACTGAAAACACAGGTTTTACACAATTCTGGCAAAATGAAAATGGCAGAACATAGGGAAATTGTCGTTTCCCTCTAAAACATGACTTCTTCACTTCCTCTTTATTGTATGACCACCACGGTGGTATTTATAAGATTTACAGACCAAGTGGTCGACTATTGGAGGGTCAAACCACTTCTAAAAACAACAAATTATATTAATGGTGCCCTAACTGCCAAAATGGAGCAAGCCAATAATCTCCTTGCTCAACAATCCAAACCAAGTTGTCAAGAGTTCAATACTTGGAGGGGGAAAGCACAAGCAAAACCCATGGTCCCGATTCGCCCATCACTGGCCGCCAATAACATAACCGCCAAATCACCCATTGTTTTTGTGCAAGATGGAGTGTCGAATGGAGTGTCTAACCAAATACCAGATTGAGTACTGGATGGAGTGCCGAAAGAAAAAACATGAAGCGGTTTTTCCCTGTAACACCAAAAAACATGAATTAGATTCTTGGAAACATAAAAACATAATGAATTATACTCAAGATCGACATAAAACATGAATTATGCATACCTGGTGTAGATCATAGAGTTTTGGCACAAAATTCTTCAAAAAGCTTCTCCAAAACATGAAAAACACATATACACATTCAGAAAAAGTATCTAATTACTGTCATAAAATCGATCATATCTCGGGCCCAACAATATGAAAAGTATTTTTTCTTTTCCTTTCAACTATTTTTTCAATGAACTGTTTATTTTCATGCAACCTGATCTCAGGTATTGTTCAATGAATAGTTGATTGTAATACAACATTTGTGGATGATTTGTGTCCAGGTACATGTTTTGGATCTGAAATATTATTTCGAGTTTGAAATTTCATACATCAAGTGAAAAATTATATGCTTGTTTGTGTTTCCTTTTTTTTATCTCGATATATTTATCTTCTTACCAAAATGCATGCCACCAGCTAAGGGAAACCTTATGGTGATATTGATTTAATAGTCCAAATAGATCCCTGTCCTTGAAAACCCATCTATCAGCTGACTATCAAAACCAAGAAACTTAAATTCATAAAAACCAATCATTCCAATAATTGAGGTGGCCTAGATCTTCCCTTAAGAAGTCAGGTGCAAACCTTAAGATCAACATAGTGATTTCCATTCCGGGGAATGAAGCACCACTAAATATGCAGGTACCAGTGGGTTGCATAAATCCTAATTTAGAGGGTCCTCTAGTGTGGTTTCCTATAAAATGTTGATTACCAATAAGATGTTTTTGACCAAAAGGAAACTGTTGACCAAGAGGAGGTTTTTGATGAACAGGAGGTTATTGACCGAGAAGAAGCTGTGGACCAAGAGGAGGATGTTTACCAAAAGGAGGATAAATTTCAGAAGGATAAATACCAATAGAATTTTTTTGTCCAAAAGGAGGATTTATCCCAATTAACGGAGGTTTCCCCTAAGCAGGAAAAGATGGTCCTATACAAGGTTTCTCTCCAGCAGGAGCAGATCCTACAATAGATTGAATGATAGTCAAAGGAACATATATCCCCATAGATGGTTGACTAAAGGTCAAAGAGACGAATGGTCCTACAAACAATTGAATTGGAACACTAATCCCACTTGTCAAACTAGGTTGTTGAATATATCCAGAAGCAACATTAGTTTGTGAGGTATGTACCATACTTGGAATATACATACTAGACGAACTAGGAATACCAGTTGACCAAGGAGGGTAATGAAAAAGTGATACATTGGTCGAATCTCCAGAAAAGGTTCCGTTGAGTGATTGATACCTAGGAGGTATGAAAAGTCCACCAAAATCATAAGATACGCTAGATCCATTGTGTAAAAAATTTCCACCTATAGTAAGAGGCAAAGTTTGTATTTTGATACTTCCTGATATAGATTCTATATATTTCAATTGATCCATGGTCGAACCAGTGAAAAAATATGATGGTGTATGTAAAAACAGAGTTCGATAATCGACAATTAAAGATTGATGCCAAGCATTGTCTTGCCAAGGAGATACAATTGGTGTAGGTAATTGGATAAGAATAGGTCCTTATAAATCAATTATAGGTGGATTAAAATGAAGACAAATATTTCTAGGAATATCTTCTAGAGTAACAAGACCGGTCTCTAAAGAGACAGACTCATGAGAACTAACCTGTATAGGAGTTAATTATGACCGGTTTGAAACAATATAGGTTCGAGGAGTTACAGGTGATGGGATAGATATGGAAATTGGTGAAGGAAAACCCTATTGAGGACTAGAAAGTGAAGGTGTCGAAACTAAACTTAGTGAAAGAGGAAAATTCTCAACTATATCAGGTTCAACAACTTTAGGTTTAACATGTTCAGGATCAACAATCTTTGTGCTTTCAATATCAGGTTCTTCAAGTTCTAAAGTTTTAGTTTGTACTACCTCAGATTCTTCTACTATTTCAAATTGTTCTGTATATTGCAGTTGTATAGTTTCAAGTTGTGTAGTCTCAATGTATGAGTTTTCATGTTGGGATACTTTCGGTAGTTCAGGGGGTGAACCTTGCATTCTACAAGAATGACAAAGGTTTTTTTCCATTGTAATATTTACTACCAACTACCAATTATACCTATGGTCTACTAGAGGAAAGAAACAACACTCGCTAAAAATTCTAGGAAGAAAACACACATGAAAAAGGTCTTCTCACAATGACACACTAGTTGGTGATGAAATCCAACATCGTGAAATCAATATGAGAAGGGGCTAGGATAGAGCGGGTGGAACAATTACGTTGATGACCTTCTGAATAGATTTACACCCTGGTGCAAGCTTCCTCACGGTAAAACCATGGCTTACCCTCCAAGGAGACTGAGTGAGTTTAACCAACATATGTCCCAGGTACAACAAAGATTTCCCTTTCTCCATAACCTTGTGTATAAATCCTAAAGATAAAATCCACTAAGGTTACCATTTACAATAACAAAAGTCTGGGGACACAATCGACAGTTGGGTATACACGCAAGGGAAGGGTAATTTAGACCCGAAATCCCCTTGAGAGTTTCCTCTAAAGTGATCCCCAAGTGTTTTGCGACACCATTTGTAATACGTGTAGAACATGCCACAGAGACCAACAAATCAGGGTTAATTAATCTGTTGGCCCCAATGTGACCTCATGATTGACCCTTGTGTGAGAAGGGATGCCCAGAACAATGATATAGCATATGGATTTCTCTCCCTATCTCAAAATTCTAAGTTTGTTTTGTAAATTTGGAGAGTTAACCTCAACACCTATTCCAAATCCCTACAACTAATCTAATTTTTCTTTGCTACCAATAAAAAAATCTCGAATGAATTTTATTAGCATTGATTTTATGGCTATTTTTTACTCAAGAGGAAAATGGCGTGGAAAAGATGATGTTTTGAACGAATCAAAATGATGCAAAGAGATGAAAATGCAATATTTCACTTCAATGAAAGCTATATAACGAGATAGAGAAAACATTTATATTCCTGAATGCACAATGTCCCAAATTTTCATAAATACCAAAAAATTTACTACTCAAAACAACTAAAAATTCCCTCCAACTCATGGAGTGCAAGAATCAAAACTTTTTTTTTCAAAGATAAAGCTAAATTGAAAAGAAACAAATTTCTTTAAAAAAAAAAGTAATCCATGCAATGTGTAAAACATTTTGTTTTCTTTGGAAAATAAAGTATTCAAGAAAAAGAAAAACTCTCTTCTCACCAAATAATCCAAAAACAAAAAATTGGGTAATAGCAATCAAAATCCAGACTGAAAGACACTTGAAGACAAATCTAAGAGATTATACCCCTTTCAAAAGTAAGAAAAAATTTCCAAGACAAAGCTAACAATGGAAAAAATGTCAATAATGAAACAAATGGTCAAAATCAAACTTTAAAACTGTCAAGAAGACTATTAAGAAAACCTAAAATTCACAACAAGAGATATATTTCAAATCTAGGAAGGAAAGAGTAAATATTTTTTTTTTTTCAAACAGTGTCACAGGCTACTGTGCAACACAGTGAGACAACCAAGAGTGTCACAGTCTATATACCAGTACAGTGCAACAATTTCGCTTTGTATGTCGAATGGAGAGTGTGAAAGTCAATAAAAAACTTGAAAAAACAAAAAAATATGGAAAATTTCCAATGAATTTCAAGGTCTAATGATAAAACAATATCAGGAAATGACTCTGAGAGCTAAAACAAGGAAAGGAAGCAAGACCAAGAGAACAAATCTGGAGGATTTTTCCCCAGTGGAGTCACCAATTTTGTTATCGAACAAATTAATCAATGCGAACATAGACCAATCTCCCTATCTTAGGAACCCAAAGATAGAATAAAACATCAGAGAACAAATTACTTTCCTTAGATTCATGCAATTGAAATACTGATAAGTAAGGACTCATACCTTTTTATCGAAGGTTGTCCTTGCTAATTGTAGCTCCTAGCTTGATTCAAAGGTTTTTGAATGTGTAATATTCTAGATAATAAAAGTATGCAGAACAAAAATAAATAGCTAGAAATGGTAGATGAACAACAATATAACCAGAATAACACCACAATAATACTAGATTGATGCCAAAATAATACCATAAAGAACACTTTGATTACTGTGAGCAATGTTCACTTTCATCTTCAAGGGGGCAACCTCCACTTGAGAAGAGTTTTGTTACAATAATATCTAAGACAAAAGTTCTCATACCCTCAACTCCTATTTATACTAAATGTGTCTATCAAAAGAACCATCTAGAGGAAGATCCTTCTAGAAGTGGAAGCTTCTAGAAGGTATTCTTACATTGGACTTATTCTTCCTTATTTCTAGGCCTTATTAATGTTGACCTTTATTACATGGAAATATATTATTCTACCTACATGAGGGGTTAGGTCCCTAACATGACCTCCCCCATAAAAACATCATTGTCCTCAAGGATTGAGACGGGGAAATTGTTGCAAAATGGTAGCTGGTTCCCAAGTGGAATCTGCTGGAGTTGTATCTTTCCATTGGAATAACACTTCCTTGATGGGTCACTGACGTAGACGATGCTCACGCTGGTCCAAAAATGCCTGTGGCTGTAGCCAAATGGAGCCTTCTTATTCCAACTTGGGAAGGGTGGTTTGGGTTTGGCAGTTAGTTCCAATGACCTTCTTTAAGCAAGAAACATGAAAAACAGGATGGAGCTTATAATGACTGGGAAATGCTAACTGATAGGCCACGTGTCCCACATTCTTGAGAACCATATAAGGACCATAAAATTTGGGCACTAGTTTCTGACAATGGTCAACCTTGAGGGGATTTTTCTTGTAAGGTTGTAGTCGAAGAAACACTTGATCCCCTTCTACAAATTGAAGTTCAGAGTGACCTTGATCTTCCTATTGCTTCATGTGATTCTGGACCATGACCAAATTTTCTTTGAGGGTACGGAGAATAGCCTCGTGAATGGTAAGTGTTTGGTCTACCGCCTAGACCTTTGAGACACCTGAAATATATGAGAGGACTCAAGGTGTATTTTGTCCATATACGACTTCAAAATGTGTCATGCGGGTAGCTTTATGGTACGAAGTGTTGTACCACCATTCAACTAGTGGCAACCATTGAGCACACTGATGCTACCTTTTCGATGCAAAACACCTCAAATATGTTTCCAAACATTTGTTGACAAATTCAGTTTGACCATCAGTCTGGGGTTGATAAGCTCTGCTGAGATGCAATTGGGTGCCTTGTAGCTTGAATAGTTCTTTCCAAAAATTGTTGGTGAAATTTGGGTCGTGATTAGAAACAATAGAATACGACATGCCATGAATCTTGAAGACCTAATCCATGAAGAGTTGAGCCACAATGGATGCTGTAAATGGGTGTCGAAGAGCACAAAAATGAGAATAATTGGAAATACGATCAACTAGCACCATAATGACTGATTTATTGCTCAATTTAGGTAAGCCTACGATAAAATCCATAGAGATATCTTTCCAAATAGCAGGTCGAAAGCGGTTGTAGTGTTCCCAAAGATTTGACTATTTCTCCCTTGTTGCATTGACACACATCACATTCAGCCACAAAATTACGAACATCCTATTTCATACCATCCTAGAAAAAATAACATTTGACTCGGTCATAGGTTTTGGTAAACCCGAAGTGCCTAGATGTGGGTGAAGCATGAAGCTCAGAAAGTACCGTGGATTTAATTTTTGACTGTTTAATTAAATACAAACAGCCTTTGTATCGAAGCTCCTCATTAAGCCAAGACTACCCTAGGAAAACTGAAGAATTGGACTGCAGTTGTTGTATTAGATGCGAACTTTTGGGATCATGTAGCCATTCCTGGCAAACAACTTGGAGACAATCTGGCACAAAGAAGGAGAGAGAAAAAAGGGACCCTTCATCTTCATATTTTTGGGAAAGTGCATCAACAACCACATTGTCTTTTCCTTTCTTGTAAATGATCTCATAATCATATCCAAAGATCTTAGTCACCCATTTTTGTTGCTCGAGGGAGGAAAGGCATTGTTCTAGAAAATATTTAAGGCTTTGATGATCGGTCTTAATTTGGAAGCGTTTCCCCAATATATAAGGGCACCAAAGATCCACAACATGTAGAATAACCAACATTTCCTTTCCATAGGTTTATTTGCCAAAAATTCTCTCAGATAGTTGTTTGTTGGTAAAGGCCAAAGGCCGACTCTATTGCATAAGGACAACACCAATTCCTTTCCCCAAAGAATCACATTGCAGGACAAAGGTCTTTGTGAAATCAAGAAGGGCCAAGACTGGAGTGGTGCACATGGACATCTTCAATGTTTGAAAATCTTGAGTAGCTTATGGAGTCCAAGTGAAAGAATTCTTTTTAAGGAGTGCACTGAGAGGTGCCATAATATTTCCATAATTCTTAACAAACTTGCGATAATAACCTGTTAAACCCATAAATCCCCGAAGGATTTTGAGAGTCTTTGGGTGAGGCCAATCTTGCATAGCTTCAATATTTTTAGGATCCACCCCGACGTCGGCCTTACTCACAAGATGACCCAAGTACTCGACTTCCGAGGCACTAAAATCAAATTTGGATTGTTTGAGTAAAAGTTGGTGCTGAGAGAGTAGATGGAGAACTCGATCCACATGAGAAAGATGGTATGTCCAAGTTTATCTATAGATGAGGATATCATCAAAGAAAACTAACACAAAATGACATAGAAAAGGACAAAAGACATGATTCATGAGGCTTTGGAAAGTGGAGGGAGAATTACACAAGCCAAAGGGCATGACCAAGAAATCAAAGTGGCCCTCATGAGTTCTAAAGGTAGTATTAGGAATGTTTGCCTCTTTCATACGGATCTAGCGGTAGCCCGAACAAAGATCAAGTTTCGAGATTAATTGCCGGATAATCCACAGTTGGTGTCATTTTTGTCATCGACGTTTCGAATCCGAATCGGGATTCATCATCAGGACTAATCGTCAGTTACAAAGCTTGCTGATCTTCGTCAATTAATAGTAGATGCAG
>SNQJ01S0084950.1:0-10591 GCA_010110895.2 Picea sitchensis
CCATCTTGTTTGGCCCACATGTAGAGGAGAGTAGTGATGCTGATGAGGTCCCTCCTTTCTATGTTAGTCTGAAGATTCATGATATGACTTTGAATAATGCTATGTTAGATTCAGGAGCATCCCATAATTTGATGCCCAAGGTGGTCATGGACCAATTGGGTCTGGACATTACAAGGCCTTACAAGGATCTTTTCTCCTTTGATTCAAGGAAGGTGAAGTGCTTGGACCTAATCAAATATCTGGTAGTATCTTTGTCTCAAATTCCAGTGAAAAATATGGTCATGGATGTGGTGGTTGCTGATATCCCTCCTAAATTTGGCATGTTGTTATCTAGATCATGGTATGAGAAGTTGAAAGAGACTCTGCAAATGGATATGTCATATTCCACTATCCCTATTTTTGGCCAAGATAGGAGGTTGTACAGGGAAGTATTGCTCAAGTACATGGTCAGTAACAAATCCCAACCAAAAAAACATCCCATTTACTTTGTGGAGACTGAGATTGGTTCTTCCATTTTCTTTAATGATTTGAGTTTTGAAGAGGAGGTGGAAAATACTGATATGACTATCAAAGAAAAACCTGATCAACAAACAGAGGAAATTTCAGATCATCTAAACAGTGCATAAAATGAAATGTGGAATATGAGCTTTGATGGAGCTATCAGCAGAGAAGGAGCAGGGGCTGGTGTGTGGATTAACCCCCCCAAATCAGGTACACAAATTTGTTCTTACAAACTTGCTTTTTATTTCACAAATAACATGGCCGAATATGAGGCATTAGTGTTGGGATTGAAGACTTTGAAAGAAATGGGTGCTAGGAGGATAGTTGTATATGGAGATTATGAGTTGATTATAAATCAGATAAAGGGTATATATCAAGCAAAACACCCTAGATTAAGAGAATATAGGAATATAGTTTTTGATCTTCTTGAATAATTTCTAGAATATTATCTTTCAGTGATTTCAAGGGGGCAGAATCAGATCGCTGATTCCCTGGCCACTTCAACCTCAGTTTTCAAAATTGCAATTTTTCCTAACATAACATATGAGATTGAGGTCAAGAATAGGCCATTAGTACCTAATAACATTAAGTACTGACAATTTTTCAAAGATGAAAAACAAGTAGAAAGTTTCCTTAAGATGGAGGGTGAATTTGCAAATTTGAATATAGATGAGGAATAATGTTGTGAGGAAGAAGATGCAGTTGTGTTCGCAAATGATGACTATTTCAAGAATCAGATTGCTGGTAAGGATATAATGTAGCTAAAAAATAACACCATTCCCAAAGGCCCGGTCCCATTGGAAAAATTCTTTGACAGCAATGATGTAGCCATAAGTCCTAAAATTACTACAAATAATGGAGATGTTGAAGATTGCAACATTGGGACTCAGGAAGATCCCAAGATCATCAAGCTATCCAAGACACTTAGCCCAAAGGTCAAGAAAAGGTATATCAGTTTAATGAAATAATTTCCTGATGTTTTTGCATGGAGTTATGAAGATCTAAAGGTTTAAGATACTAAGGTGATTCATAATGTGATTCCAATAAAGGAGGATCATAAACCTTTTAAGCATAAATTAAGAAGAATTAATCCTTTGCTGATGCCCTTGATTGAAAAGGAGATAAAAAATCTGTTTGAAGCCAAGATCATAGTGTCTTTGAGATTTTCTAAGTGGATGGAAAATATGGTACCTGCCAGAAAGAAAAGTGGAGAGATCATATTATGTGTGGACTTTCAGAATCTGAACAGGGTATCTCTCAAGGACAATTAATTGCTGCCCAAGATGGATCACATTCTGCAGAAGGTGGTTGGTTATAAAAAAATATCAATGCTGGATGGCTTCTCTAGGTACAACCAAATCATGGTACACCTTGGTGATCAGGAGAAGACATCCTTTAAAACACCATGGGGCACCTTCATGTATGCCAAAATGCCTTTTGGGCTCATGAATGCAGAAGAAACTTTCCAAAGGGCTATGGATATAACCTTTGTTGATGAGAAAGGTAAGTTTATTGTTATTTACTTAGATGATATCATTGTATATTCAGTTTTTGATGATTGACATCTTAGACATCTAAGGAACACTTTTCAGAAATGTAGGAATTTTGGCATCTCATTGAACCCCAAGAAGTCTAATTTTGGCATGGAAGAGGGAAAGTTGCTTGGTCACACTATTTAAAATGAGGGAATAAATATAGATCCCAACAAAGTTGAAGGAATCCTTAAATTTCACACACCTAGAAGCAAGAAAGAAGTACAATATTTCCTAGCGAAAGTAAATTTTCTGACAAGGTTCATCCCTAATCTGGTTGAAATCATAAATCATATCACTAACATGCTCAGGAAAGGAAGTGAGATAAAGTGGACTCCTAAAGCCAGAAAGTATTTTGAAGATATTAAAGTGGCATTGACCAAATTCCCAGTGCTAGCCAGTCCCAATTTTGCAAAAGACTTTATATTGTTTTCTTTTGCCTCAGAACAAACCATTGCTAGTGTTTTGTTACAAAAAGGTGAAAATAACTTTGAAAGGATTATAGATTAATACAAAAGGACATTGAGGGATTCCCCACTAAAGTATGATATCATGGAAAAGCATGAATATGCACTGGTCAAGGCCCTAAAGGATTTTAGAGTTTATATCTTGCATTCCCATACCATTGCTTATGTGCCCAACAATTTCGTGAAGGAAATTTTGACTCAGCCTGATCTTGAGGGTAAAATGGGCAAGTGGATAGTTGTGTTGTTGGAGTATGACCTTGAGATAAAAACTACAAAGTTGATCAAGGGGAAGGGACTTGCAAAGCTGATGGAACAATCAAATTGTGAACTCATGGGAATTAATTTCATTGCTGATTTATCAACAGATTTAGAAGAAGAAAAGGTCCCCCAGGTATCCCAAAAATTCCTCGACTTCCCATGGTATGATGACATTATTATGTGTTGAGATATTTGCAGGCTCCTCCTGAATTGAGAAAAACCAAGGCCAGGTTTTTGAAGCTAAAGGCAACAAACTTTTGCATTCTAAACCAATATTTGTATTAGAAGGATCCAGGTGGGATCTTCCTGAGTTGTTTGTTGGAGGAAGAATTAGAAAAAACCACCAGAGAGTTTCATAAAGGTGATTGTGCAGGACACCATTATTGGAAAACTATTGTGCACAAAATATTGAGGGAAAGTTTCTATTAGCCTAACATTTTTTCCAATGTTTACAAAGAGGTCTCAAGATGTCATGAATGCCAAATTTTTGATGGGAAGACAAAACTTCAGCCTTTGTCTTTGAATCCTATCTCTATTGAAGTACCATTTAGGCAATGTGGCCTTGATTTCATAGGAGAAATTCATCCACAGTCCCGAGCTCATCATAAGTGGATACTTCCAGCCATAGATTATTTCACCAAGTGTATTGAAGTGGTCCCCACCAGGCAAGCCACCGATGTTGTTATCATTTAGTTTTTGGAAAACAATATTTTGTCTAGATTTGGTTGTCTAGTTAAAATCATGACTGACAATGCAACAACATTCAATTCCAAAAGATGGAAAATTTTTACGGTGATTACAATATAAATCTTGGCCATTCCATATCTTATTACCCTCAAGGTAATGGGGTGGTTGAGTCATCCAATAAGATTTTGACCAGAATTATCAAGAAACTTTTGCAGGATAACAAAAAGGCTTGGCACAAGAAGCTTATTTATGCAGTATGGGCTGACAGGATCACTACTAAAAGGTCGATTTCCACTTCACCCTTCCAGATTGTGTACGACACAGAGGTAGTTTTTCCTACTTCATTAGGATTTCCAGTGATGAGATTACTACAGGAGCAAAATGTTGAACCAGATGCCACTCAAAGGAGGAAAAGTGAACTAATCAATGTTCAGTAAACAAGATAGAAAGACTTCAACAACTCTCAACTCCACCAAGAAAAGATTAAAAAATATTTTGATAAGCATACTAAGGAAGATGATTTCAAAGTGGGGGATTTGGTGTTGAAATGGGATGCCATAAATGAAGACAGAGGAAACAATGGAAAATTAAACCATCTATGGCTAGGACCTCTCAAAATTGTGGCATACCATGGAAATAATGCCTATCTACTATAGGAACATAATGGATATCTCGTTGGTGTGGGGACCTGTGAATGACAGGTTTGTCAATCATTATCTCGCTTAAATAAGTTTTCACCCTTTCCATTTCATTGTATATAACCATTTTTGTTTTTTAGTTGTATAATTTGAATCAAATCAGCAGAAAATTGAAATCCGAGGTGAAGGCCCTAAGTTTACGCTGAGTATAACTGGAGTTATGTGAACAAATTTTTGTAAATAAGCTTATTGATCAAGTAGTTTTTAGTTTGGGTTTTCAATAGTGTGTACATTAAGATTGTAGTAGTGTATTTAGCGTTCAGTTTTCAGTTGAGAGCAGTGTACAGGCTTGGGTTTTCAGTGGATACCGGTGATAGGTCAGAACAGGGTACACACATGTTTTGGGAACAAACCAATGGATCAGGCACCGGGTCTATGAGTTCTTTGCTACCTCACTGGGATGATATCATCCCCATTGGAGCCAATGCTATCACATGCTAATTTGTATTAATTTTTCCAAAGCATCTTGTCATTGTGCTATCTTTCCACTCAGATTTTAAAACGTTTTCACTAGCTCTGTCAACTTCCCATCACCTAAATCCTTCACTCGACTAATCATCCAAAATAGTCATGTCCTCCATGTTAATACCTAAGTCTGCACCCCTGCCCTATCTCTCTCTTTTTCACATACCCTCCTAGAAATATTTCCTCTTAAAGTTGGTCAAGTCAGTTTCCCATTTGTTCAATGACTTGGTTTTCCTTATTTTCTTGCTTGACTGATTCTTTGCAAATATTTTTTGTTTTTTTCTTGAAGGGTAAACACATATCATGATTTGGTTCAAATTACTTGTCATCTTGTTTGCCATTAATCGAGCTTAATATAGTTCAATCGAGTATGTTTTATGCACAAGGAACAACCATGAGAAAAAACGCAACATTCAGAGTAGTCCATTTCGGGCTTGAAATACAAGAAAATAGATAGGTTTAATTTTCAATGGTGGAGATCCCATGTACAGTTCAGATTAACAGCTCTTGCGCATTATGTGTTTCAAAATCGTGCAAGGCTTAATGACCAGACAGAAGCACCGAAGTGTCGAGACGTCTTAGCACCAAAATGCCGAAATGACGTCAGGCCGCCTCGTCACTCTGGGCCTGTACCACTTCGGGAATTTTCAATTCCGAGAAAACATAAACTCTCGAACGTCGAAACATTGAAAATGATGAAATTCCAAAGACAGTTGGCACTCCTCAGTTCATACGCATGGCACTCATCCGTCATAGAGACGTAGCATCCATCAGGTACTGACATGTGGTACTCAGTTTGGGAACCTTTGGGCATGTCATCTGCTCATTTTCGAGTGACACGTATCACTCCCCTTTTGTGACACATCAACAACTATAACATCATATGACGTTAGGATGCCACATCACTCCAGGCCTGTACTACTCCAGGAGAAATTCATGCTTCAAAATACAAAACTCCTGAAGCACGTGGGACACTCATCAGTCATGAAACATGGAACTCATTTCTGGTAATTTGGTTGCATCATTTTCCCATTTCCACGTGACACATTTCACCCTTCTTTCCATGACACGTCAGCAAAATGACGTCAGGTCACCACGTCAGATTCGAGAGATTGTCCTCCAGGAGGTATTCATGCACAACATTCAAAGATCCCAAATGCCAAATTGTCACCATCTCTAAACATGTTTAAAAGGATTCTGGAGTTGGTGGACAAATAAACTTTAGTGTGGCGCTAAAATAGTAGGGTTACCCAGAACACAGATTGCAACAGATCAACGACCAAGAGAGATTGCGGGGGGAGAAGTTGCACAGGGTTTAATTTTGAAGAGTGGCCCCGAAATTTAAACAACGGTTTTCTCTCTGGAGTACGTGGCGTCACCAGCTGCATTGCAGAATGAAAAGTGGGTTGCCTCAAACCACTTTCTCACGCCCTCGCAAAATAGAAAAGTGGCCGATCAGGTCCAAATTATCGTGGATCGTGAGTTCTCGAGATCAACGACCGAGAGAGATTGCGAGGGGTGAAGTTGCAGGGGTTTTAATTTCGAAGGGAGGTCTTGCAATTTAAACCACAAATTTCTCTCAGGGGTACGTGGCATCACCAGGTGCATTGTGGGATGAAAGAAGGGTTACCTCAAAACCACTTCCTCGTGCCCCCGCAAAATAGAAAAGTAAAAATGTACTTTTAGTCATTTAATTTATTTGATTATTACTTGAATGTTGGACCGTTAGAACCTTGGTGCGACCACTGTCTTCCACCCGCAGTTCAAAAGTACACCAACTACATGCCATTTTCGCTCACTTCTAGGTATTTTTCATCACGACCATGGATTCCATCATAACCTCAGAAGTAGAACAAGTGGAAAAGGAAGGGACCAAAATGCCAGAGGAGCCAGAATCTAGGTCTTTAAACATTTTCTTTCATATCATTGTAATCGGTTTCAGAACCGAAACGTTTCTTTCTTATCATTGTAACCGGTTTCAAACCGAAGGAACTCAGATTGTATAAATATTAGAAGTTTCATATGTATTAAGTGTTGGCAGAAGTGAAAGGGCACAATTTTAGCTATTTGGGACTTGAATGTAATCTTCTGAAGATGAATAGAATGCACATGCAGATGTCCTAAATTTTCCATGAAAATATTCTAATGGTGGTGATATGAGTTTCGTCTTCTTTCTTCGTATGTATTTCCCGTGTGCTTAAATTCCATTTTCATTGTATTCTGTTTAAATTGGATATTTAAGGGCCCAAAATTCGTCTTGTGATGCTATCGGCTTAAGAAATTTAAATTGTGTTAAGTTCTTCCTAACTAAGTCATAATTCATTTATTTAATGTTCCGATGTAGTTATATGTTTTTTCCTTTCTTATTACACTCTACAAATTTCAATTATGACTCAGATTCATCGCCTCATTTAGCCTTTATCCTCTCGAGAGTTCTATCAACCGGTCAGTGCTTCCATTCATTTTCAGAAGTTTTGACTCCATATCCCTAGGTGTCCCTCCCCTTCCTTTCCATCAAAATCATAAACAACCCTTCAAAGCAACAAAACCTAGCCATTGATTTATTAAACAAAATTCATCTGTTGAAGACCAAGTGACAAGAGAGAGCCCACTCTGAGCTGAGCAGGCTAGTACCCAGCTCTAAAGTGGTTTTTAGGTTACCTTTGTTGTTTGTTTTATCAGCCGAACAAATTTACAGAGTTCTAACACGACTAACATAGTGCGTCGATCCTAAATCGTCGTAGGTCACATAAGGCCATAGTGCGACGATGTCACGCTGTCTCTCAAGGTAGAATACGTCGATCCCATATCATCACACTGTTTTTCAAATAAGGGTGAAAAGATCAAAGGAAAAATGGAAAAAAAATTAAAAAGCATGAAGATTTTCCAGTGAAATTAAACAGTCAGAGAGTCAATCTTGATCTCCCAGTGACTCAGAAAATAGAAACCAGGAAATCAAATAAAAAAAGCAATGCAAACTAGGAAAACAATTTCTCTCCCCAATATGGTCACGAATTTTGTTATCAGAGAAATCGGTAAGTGTAGACACTAATAGTTCTCTCTAGTTTCACCCTGAAACTAGAACAAAACAAACAATGCACTAAACTTTCCTTACATTTCATATATCAAATAAGAAGAGGATCCAAGACATACCTTTTAAATGTTGTAGACCTTACCTCGCCAATGTGATCCCAGTTCCATCATAAGGCTTATGGAGAAGTATCTGCAAAGAAAAACAAACCAATGATTACAAGAATAACATAGTCTATTCGATATGAAACTAGGTACGTGATCAAGGAATCATAGAATATGGACAAATAACGTTCATATAGGAAAGAAACAATGTATCTGTATTAAATAATGTGGAAGAAAGATACAACCAGACGCCTTGATGTTGTCAAGTTCCTTCCAATAGTTCCTTGCTTCCCACACACTTCTTCTCCAAGGATTCTAAGACCAACAATCTATCTTGACAAATCAAAGCTCAAAGCCAACATAGGCCCTTCAGTTGATAATTCTCACGTTATTCTCCAAGCTAACCCAAAAAACTATTAACCGTTTCCAAGCTAACTTTCCCAATGAGAACTACCCTCCTTTTATAAGATTAAAAGGATAGAGTGAGGAGGTTAGGATGATCCCATGAGAACAAGGATACAACTTAGATCCAAACCGATCGGAGGCCACCTCACCCTCGAAGTTCCTATTCTAGAAGCATCAAGAAGATTCTCTTTTTCCTTCGTACTAAAAATTGTCGCACCCTTAACACTGATCAAACTGAGACAACGTCGCAGGCCATTGTGGTGTAGCCTGCAATGATCCTAGATCGTCACACCCTTAACACTGATCAAGGTGCGACGATCCCTCTTCATAAGGGTTTTAGATGGGAAAAGATAATTTCCATCTTTCTGGGAAAATGTGTCTTCATTCTTCTTCAAGGATTCAGTCCATTGATCCTTCTAAATACAAAGGATAGGTGTACATCATTAATAGTCATAAGGGTGACAAAAATAAGGTGTAACACTGCTAGAAGGGTAGGAAAAAAGTTTTATCTTCCCAAGTGGGAGAGGAAGAGGAGATGACACTATCTGAAAGTCTTGGGAACTCAGAGGTGAGTTCAGATCATCTAGGGATGTTGACAGAGGAGGGTGATAATAGGAAATGAGTGGTTAAATCCTATGAATATCCAAAGAGTGGATCCGATCCTCACCGTTGATCAAGAGGAGACACATGGTGCTAGATATGGAGGTCCAAAAGGTAAGTACTTTGGGAGGAATCATGTGAAAAAGGTTACAAGACTCCCGAAGTACCAGGGAGCTGAAACATATCTGGATCATTCATTTGAGTGGATGTGTGGCAGGAGATCCAAGAGTTCGGAGGTCCAATACTCCAGATAAATCAAGTTGCAGTGTCAAGGGGAGTCTCAAAACTCTGAAAAGCCAGATTCCATCTTAGTCGGCCATTTGAGAGGGACACATGTCAGTAGATCGAAGGAGTTCCGGAAGAGTTGAAGTCCGGAGGAGTTGAGGTTTAGAAGGGTTTGATCTCTTCGGAGCTCCGAAGTCCAGAGTNGGCCCTTTGGCATTCCAGTGCTTCGAAGGAAGTATACTCCAGTGAGGTGAGAGTTCCCAAAGGCCCAAAGGCGGAGTAGATCTCGTCCGTCCATCATCAGGGACACCTATCAACAGGCTAGGCAGGGTCTGAAAGTTTGACAAATTTGGGTATGGAGTAACGTGGGTCGAGGACTCCCAAAGGCCTAAAGCCCAGAGTCTCAAAGAGGATCTCCACCATTGGTTGCTGGAGAGTGGTGGATCGTATATTTTTGCCTTCGGAGGTTCACCAATTCAGAACTATATGGAACTAGAGGTGCAGTGCTACGAGAAGTCCTGTAGCCCGAAATTGCAAATTCGATATAAGTCGTTGATTTGAAGGAAGAATGGGAGTCGTCCGATCTACTTTTGAGTTCAACTCTCTGGAGGTATATCGTATTGGAGCGGGTAGAACGGTCAAAGCTTGAAACATCGAAGTTGTATGTGCATCATCGATCATGGAAGGTATTGTGGACCGTTGATCCTTGCTATTGTCTGGGACTTTGCCATATTAGTTATTTAGAGGGATTGGAAACTTGGGGTGTTGAAGCTCTTGGAGCCTGGAGCTATGGAGAATTGAAGTAGCGCACATTCTGTTAAACAGATGGACATGACCAGGGTTATAGAATGGTTCCCGCCAGGGGAAAAGGGGTTAGTGGGCCCAAATTTGATTTTGAAAAGGTAACAAGAAGTTGGCCCACAATGTTTATCCCGAATTCATGTGGAGGATTTATCTGATGTATAAGGACCCTTGCGAACTTGATTTTTGTGTAGAAAAAAGGGGAAAGGACCTATGTAAAAAATGTTTAGGGCTCAATATGGGCCCAAGAGCTTATTCGACTTCTTAGTTTTGAACAATCCTAGACCGAGAGGTTGCGTGGAACCCAAGTAAGGGTGGGGGTTTGCATCATAAAACCATACTTACATTAGACTGTGCAACTATGAAGAAACCCCTCTCCTTATTCCCATATTTGTTTGTGATAGATATCTTGTTGCATAGTTTTGTAGAAACTACAAGGCATGGTCCATAATGTTTGACAGAAAAATAAAGAAGCAATTTATTTCATTACCTTTTCATGTTGCTGACTTGATAGTTAGGAATTATTACCATTTAATGGAAATGTTTGAAATGCTTAACCCATTCAATTTAAAGGAAGGAGAAATATTGAGGTTTTTACCTAGAAGGGATGTTCACTGAGCACATGGGATCTATGAGATACAACAACCTTTTCACAAGGATTGTTGAGGGAACTAGTGATAGTGACCTTAATACCTCAACGAAGAAGGAAAAACATGTATGTAATGATGTTTTGGTAACGAAAATTAGCACAAATACTCAAAGAAAAAATGAAACAAGGAAGAGAGGAAAATACACAACCAAAATGCAATATTCTTAT
>SNQJ01S0084951.1:8978-20204 GCA_010110895.2 Picea sitchensis
TATTTTAAACTCTTTACAATGCATTCAATGTCGATCACAATAATGCAGAAATGTAAGAAATAGAATATTCAACATCAATCACATGCATGAAATATACAGAGACAAATATTTCCCGAGGAAACCAATAAATGGAAAAACCTCTTCTTCTTGATATGATAAGTAATCTTTATTTTCTATACATTATCATTCTTATGAGAACCAACTCATTGTGAGGCTACCACCTATGTTTTGAAATATGCAACTTGCTANTCCCTGGCCACTGAAAGTCACTTCTAGCCATCCCATCCTGTAGTGTTGCTCCTCCTGATTCCAATGAGCTATTACACTGAGAGGTTCCTCCAAGTAATGTGCCCAAAATGACCTCTTTAGTGAATTCCATTGACTTATAGCTCCAAATAGTCAAAATCCTGGAAATTGTTGGAATGCAATGAAACCAAAGCCAACCTGTGCGGAATGGCTCATAATGATGGAATATGATCATCAATGCAAGATGGACCCCACAATGCCTCTCAAATACCCCTATACTCACTATAGCATCCATCTGGCTACTCTGGTCATCATAAATCTCTACCATGTGATGATGTCCCAAAGTGGGGACATTACATATACGCAAGTTGCACCACTACAACCCGTGTACATTGGGAAATGTGCCCAAAATTGAAAAATAGTGTTGGGTTTCCATGTGAGAACTCCATTGTCTCTCTTACATGAGCTTGCCTTTGGTGGAGGATTGAAGTGGCGGAGGCCCAGCTGGAAGGAACTTAATTTCTCAGTTTTGAACCGTGCCAACACGAAAGTCTATAACTTATTCACTTATGTTGATTATGTCTTGATAGAAATACTCATTTCTCGTCCAATTGATATCTTGCAAATATTTGAATTATTATTCCATGGGCGTATTTGTTATGAATGTTAATGGATTATGCTATTGAATGTGCTAACATCATATACTATCACCATATGCTTGCATTTCTTGGTTGTTGAGAACTAGTTGCAGGTATATTGCTTTGGGTCAAGTGTTCAACGGTGGACTTCATTGAACGTCTGGATGAGGTAGGCCTTTTACCTTGTCTTGCTATCATATTTGTTTATATAGCATACTTGAGAATATAGTTGATTTCTATAGTCATTTCTGTCTGTTGTGGTTTGCCCCTAGCCATAGAGAGATTTAATACGAGAGATTGAATACGAAGAAGGCGACAGTCTTCCCATTGGATTTAACTGTAGGCATGGCCTCGGCCTACTTAGTAAAGTAGCCTACGACCATGATAATGTGTTGATGCCGCCCAACCAAAGTTGGGTTGCAATCCACAAAGTCCACCCCCCACTTGGTGAAGGGACCGACAATAATGACTAGATGGAGAGGGGCTAGATGCGAGCACATTTTCCAAGTGAACACTTGGCAGGGGTGACACTTCTTAACCGCTTCAATGCAACCTTTAAAGATAGATGGCCATAAATAACCGGCTCACAAAATTTACTAGGTTGTCGCAAGCCCGAATAGATGACCACCACAAGCCCCACTTTGGCAATCACTTAGAACTAACTCGGCTTCTTCGTCAATTAAACAACAACATGGGGTATTGTCTATTCCTTGGAGATACAAAGTATCACCGACGTTAATGTAATTCTTAGCTTGGTATCGTACAGGCCATCGGTCATCTCGCGAGAGATGCTGAGGGAACTTCAAAGTTTGAATATAGAGAACAATGTCTCCATACCAGGGGTCAGACTACGAGATAAGGAAAATGTGTTCATCCGAAAATGAATCATCATGAATGACATCCTCATCCAATCATGGGAAGTCATAAATTAACTCTACAAAGACTAGTGATTTCTTGGATTTCGTGTTGGAAAACTGAGAGGGGGGGTGAATCAGTTATTACTGTTCTTAAACAATTATGCCCATTTTAAACACTTTACAGAACACTCAATGACGATCACAATAATGCAGAAATGTAAGAAATAGAATATTCAACATCAATCACACACATGAAATATACAGAGACAGATATTTCCTAAGGAAACACATAAAAGGAAAAACCTCTTCTTCTTGATATGATAAGTAATCTTTATTTATGTACATTATCATTCTTATCAGCTCCAACTCCTCTTGAGGTTACAACCTTTGTTTTACAAGTATCAACTTGTTGAGAGCACCAACTCTCTAGTTTCTCTAGCACCCACTAGAAGGAAGCACCAACTCCCTGAGTGTTCCATCACCAACTGGATGGAAGCTACAACTTCCAGTCACACAGGTACCAACCTGTATAACAGAGAACNAGATGGAAGCTACAACTCCCTATGTTCAAGCACCCACTTGAAACTCTAAGGACCACAGTCCTCCCGAGCACCTCCCTACCACCCTGAAATATAAATCTTTTTCTTTCTTAAATTTATCATAGTGATACTGCATTTATCTATGTGTACCAGTCTAATCATTATTTTGCTACACTGCTCTGCTCTGCCTACATCAATGTCTCTCTGCTCACTACACCTATTCTGTGCGCTTCATCTCCTGCACACAACATGCTTCTACCCGCATGAACCACACTCAACAGCATCCCCCATCTCTTCTTTGTTCTGCATTTTTATACTCTCTGTGCACCTTCTGCATAATTCATGTCATGCCTCTTCCCTGCATCACAGTTCTCCCTACAGGTCATTCACTTCATCTCATCCTCATGACTGCATGGCTACCCAATTGAATACCTTCACTTCTATTTTCTGCATGTATTTCTCACGTCGGGTCATCTACTTAATCATCATATGAACTCTTCATCTTCTCTGGCCGTTATTCAAGGTTCTTTGGCTTCTCTGCCAGTTATCCAAAGAATCCTTTGTTTCTCTATCAGTCCCAATTCTTCATCCTCTCTGGCATTTACAGTCATCCGGTTTTGGCTCCTTTGTCTCCTACGCCCCTTCCTTCTCATGACTGCTAGTTGTGACATGGGGCCAATCACTTTGGGACTTCATGTGTTCGAGCCATCTATCATGAGTCACCCCGACTCTCCCAATCCTGATCTCCTGAACTCTGAAGTGGAGCTTAGAGACATCCTAGCTCTTCCCTAGATATGACCATGGGCGATGAGTTCATGTGACCACGCGATTGCAAGTGGGTCTATAGGCAGTTTGAGGACAACCCGCTTTTCACCTTGCAATTCACTACGAGCCTCCACGCATCCTTTCTCCAAAACCGTGGTTTTAATTGCGGCCCGCTCACGAAAAGTTAAGACCCAAGCATGTTCTGGCCCCGTAATGGAGCACGACTGTCGATCTCACGATCTTTACGGTGCTCTTGAACGAATGGTTCAGATATTTCCTCTCAAGTCTGTGGACCAGATCTCACCTTCAATGGTTGATATTTCCTACGTGATCCGGGCTCCAGGAGTTTCAAATCTAAAACCATGTTGTTGTTGACTGGATATCTTCCGGAATGGAAGATCTGCTCACATCTATCATCTTCAATTGACGATCAGGATTTCCTCCATGATTCCAGCCTTTGGGCCTTTCAATTCTCAAACTCTCATTGCTCCCGGAGAATTTCACCTGGAGTCCACGATCCAACGACGTGTTTCCCTCTCGGATCGACGGTCGAGATCTCCTTTGGGTCTCCGGACTTCAAAGATTTCAATTCTCAAACTCTTGTTTGCTCCTAGATTATTTCACCCAGATTCCACAATCCAACAACGCATGTCCCTTTTGGATCGACAGTCATAAACCCTTTGGGTATTTGAGGTTCGACAATCTCAACTCTCAACTTTCTTTCATCCTTCCTTTGCTTTTTCCTAGAGTTGACAATCTACTGACACATGTCCTCTTTAATCCAATGACTATCATTCACTCTGGATTTTCGGCCTTCGGTAATCTCAAACCTTTCTCCTTCGTGTTTTCTCGGAGAAGTTTCTCCCGGAGTTCACGATCCATTGACACATATCCTGCTACATGATCAATGATCGAGAATACACCCGAAGTGATCTTCAGATAGGAAGACTAGTATCCACTTTGGGTCTTTGGCATTTGGGACTTTGGGTCTTTGGGTGAGTACTGGTGGTAAAACTCCTGAAGCAAAACTCCCAAAGTGATGTAACTCTTGCGTCACTCGATGACGTGTCACAAACCAAGAAACAACCATGTGTCACTCGGATTTTTGATTACCATGTACCTGAAATGTCAAATCAAATTGACACTTGTCATTGTCTAATTGCACCACGTGTCCTTGCTGACATGGTCTTCCACATGTCCTTGCTGACGTGGTTTGCCACATGTCCTCGAGGATGAGATTTGCTGACGTAATCTGCTGATGCAGATCTCCCTGATCTAACAGTCATTGTCTGATTTCCAGATCCGATGGTCATGTTATCCCCCACTTTTAGTGATAACTAGGAGATCATGTCTCGAGGCCCACAAGTCCTAGACATGGAATACCGAGAGCTGAATCGACTTTAGCATGGCCCTGGAGGGCCTACCTTTTCTTCCTTTTAGTGCCTCTATCTTGTTAGTAGCAGCAACATCCATCACCATCGGTTTGGTCTTGTGCCAGAGATGGTTCTTGCTCCATGAGGTAATGAGTTCGGGTATCATGGTATGTGTCACTTTGATCATCAAAACCCTTGAATATGTGCATTTGATTCCTTTTATTTATAACAAATGCTTGGATCTTGTACTTTCCCACTTGACCATTTCTTGGGGGGTTGACAGGATGCCCTAGTAAGCCTATGTCTGTAGGTTTTGGTTTGTCACTGGGGGGATTTCTGAAAATCCATTGTCCGCTCACATCATAGCTCCACTTTTTCATCTTGCTTCCTGCTCATCTGCCCCATTACACTTGTTTGGCCACTTGGTTGACCTATTTTCAGGATTGCACCTTATCTCGTGGGAAGAAGGGGCTAAAGGCCTAGAAGGTAAAAGCAAGCTGGAAAAAGATAAAAGCCTAAGAATAAAACCTCAAGATGCTTCGCCCAGGGATCCCCAAGAAAGAAATAAAAGGCTTCTCAGCAAGAAACAAGAGGGACCCGTAAGAAATAATAAAATAAGACCTAGTCAAAGGATAGGGGGTCTCATCATGAGCCAACCTATTGGGTCCATGGGTACCTAGCAGTATGACATTACCACCAGTTGGCTACCACGCCAGGGTAGTGACCCTTGGTTGCATGGCCAAGGGAAAGGGGGTCTCATCACAAGCCATCCTTCTCATTTCTGTGAAATTACTTGTGGGTAACGTTTCCAGCACTGGTCACCACACCAGGACAATGTCCCCTGATTAGCCTCTTGAAGAAAAAGAAATAAAAGAATAAAAGAATGAAAAATAAAAGACATGGGCTTGGAAAAATTTGCATCCAGGACAGGTGCAACTCACCTTCTACAAAGGCACCCACAGGTAAATCTTTGCATCCTCTGCTCTCAATGCACCCACTTGCTTGGACATCCCTTGTCCACAACACCCACTTACATGGCTCAGATGAGGTATCTTCGGGAAACTTTCCTCTTCCAGTGGACACTAGCCTAATAGGATGCCCTATCCTTTTCTCTAAACTTGTATTGCAGGCTTGTGTAATGTCTTTGAGCTTTTAACTGAGGTATTGGGGATTTTATGCACATGTTTAATAATATTGATGATGATATGTGATTGACATTGCTATGATCCCTGTGACTTATGAGCCCATGGAGGGTGTAGCTGTTGATGTGCAGGATCATGCTCGATGGACAGGTACCATGTTGGACTGGTACACATGGGGAGATGGTTAGTTCTGACCTCCATGGAGCTGAAGAGCCCACCAGATGGATGTTGAGACCCCATCAGGGGGTAGAGATAGGGGAGAGAGGCTCACTTTGGAGTAGGGGAACTAGGCCTCGGTGATCTCTCCTCCTTCCTTAGGTCAATGGAAAAAAAGACTAGCTTAGAAAGTGACATAAAACTAAGACAAGAGGTTCATGCAGGCAACGTGTTCCTATGACAAGGCATTACCAGCAAACCTTAGAACTCGACTCATAAAGGTGTAGGGGAACTAGGCCTTGATGCGTATTTTTCTTCTTGGCTCACAAAAGTAAAACGGCTAGCAATGAAGAGGGGGAAAAGAGTGTAGCTAAGGCTAGGCTCTTTCTCTCTTTAAATAATGGTTGAAAATCTTGACAGGGACATGAGACAAGGACCTACAATGTGTGCTTGCCACCTAGGGTTTATTCAGCAAGTTTATAACAATATAAGAAAGAAATAACAATACAACCATTCAATCAAGAAGTTTTGTAGAAATTTACTTACATTTCACCAAGAAATAACATAGCAAACCCTAGTTGTAACACCTTCCATCAAGAAATGCCAATAGAAATCCAAAAATGCCTTCCTTCAACAAGTGTGCCTTACAATTTCAGCCAAGAAATCCAAGTGTAGCAAAAATTTCATACCTCACTAATGAGTGAGTGAGAGATCATAAAAAAATGAGGGTAAAAAACCTCAATTTATATTGTACCATGACCTAATTTCACTTTTAGGTCATAAAAGGCCGACAAGGCCAAAATACTAAAAATCATATTGTTTTACATTAAATGATTAAAATTAAACCCTAATCAAGCTAAAGAGAGATGTCATGCCCCCTTTAGAGTGACATTAGCCCCTTCTAGGGAAAATGGAGCATCCTGGAGCAAAACGTTAGTCCTCCTTGGGCTTCTCCAACCTGCCACACATGCCAACACTACCAAATCTGCCTCCCAAGACATCCACAAGGCTGGATGATTTCATGATCATCATGGGTGATGTCCTGGGCCTTCCAGGGTCAATGCTCCATTATGCTTGTGAACGCTATCGGGTGATCCAAGTCCCCTACTCCTGGTTGCACCAAGATAGCTCCAAGTGCTATTGCTGAGGCATCTACATGTACATGGAATGTGTTCTCCCAATCTGGAAATACCAATATTGGTGTGGTGACCATCTTTTCCTTTAGGGTATCTAGACCATGTTGGAACTCATTGCTCCATTGATACTTTGTATCCTTCCCTAACAATTTTTCCATTGGCGATGTAATCTACACATAGCCTTTGATGAATTTCCTGTAATATCTCGTATGTCCTAACATGGCTCTTAGTTGGCGGACTGTTTTTGGTGCTGGTAGGTTAATAATAACTGCGATTTTGGCCGGATCCACTAGCAAACCTTGTTTTCATACTATGTGTCCCAATAGTATCCCAAATGGTGTTCCAAATATGCATTTCTTGATATTCAGTGATATCCAACACTGTCTGCATCGTTCTAACATCAGTTGTAAAACTTCCACATGGTTCTTCAACAGGCTATAAACCGTCCAATCATCCAGGTATACCGCGAGAAATTGGTGGATGAATTCTTTAAATGTTGTGATGACCACTGAAGAGAATATCTCAAGTGCATTCTTCAGTCTAAACGGCATGAATGTATACTGATGAGATCCCCATTTTGTTGCGAATGTGGTCTTGTGTCTATCCTCCTGTGCTATCTTAATCTGATGATATCTTGAGAATCCATTGATGAATGAGTAGGCTTCGTGGCATCCTACGTTCTCGAGTACTTCGTCCGTGAACGGTGTGGGGAATGGGTCATGTAGGAATGCATCGTTCAACTTCCTCATGTCGATGCATATCCTGATCCCTCTTCCCTGTTTCTTGTCCTGTACTACCATCGGGCTTATCCATTCTGATTCGTCGACTAGTTTGATGATGCCAACCTCAAGCATCCTATCGATCTCGTCTTTAACTTTCTGTTTATAGATGGGGTTCAGTATATATGGTCATTGTTTAATGGGTCTCACATCAGATCTGATTGGTATCTTCATTTCTCCTAGTTCTTCAGCTATTCCTTTCATCTCTGTAAAGGTTGTAGGAAAAAGGTCATTGTATTCACACAACACTTATGTGATGCTTTCTAGTGTCTGTTCGTCCCAGTAATCTCCAATGATGGCCATTTTGGGCTGCTTAGTAGTCCCTATGTTAACCTTCTTTATCTTGATTGGCATAGAGATGACCTCTGACTCTAAGGGTGGTCCTTCCACATCTCTCTCTCCTTTGACTTCTTTGATCTGAATACCGTGCAGATCATCTTCGTCTGGTGCTTCCTCCTGTACATGGTAGCATGATAGTAGTTCCTTGACTATCTGCTTATTCTGTTGTTGTTCTTATTTGATAACTTCCACTTTCGGTTCTGTAATAAATATGACGTCTCTGATCCGTTTCAGGGCCATGTCTATGTTGGGGTGCTCATGCTCAAATGAGAAAGTTACTGTAAAGTTTTGTTGGAGTGTCGCCCATGTCTTAGTTCCTTTGTGCATTTCTTGGTATTTATACCAATTCGCTGGTATGCCCTCTAAAGTATGAATGAACTGGTGAGACCATTCCTCTGGTGGCATCATTTTCTACAACGTTTTACATGCCACCAAGTGTTCTACTGATGTTCCTAGTCCATCATATTTCTGTCAGTTGTTCCCTATCTGTTCTGTACCAAACCTTATGTGCAGTAATCATTTGCATTGGTACCAATCTGTGATAGTCTCTTTATGTGTACCCCACCATCTTGCAGGTGTATCCTTTAGTGCTAACTCCAGTGCTAACAATCTATGATTTTCTAGTACTTCATCTTCATATTGTGTCAAGAAAGTTTCCAAATCATTTAGCCCATGAAAACTGGGTGGTTCTCTGATTTCTATGCCAATCCATCTCACTACGCGGTCTATTCTTGCACACCTTCTCGTGGATAATTCATGTAGTCTTTGCTGCTAGTTTTCTAACACGATGTTTGAGTCTGTTGTGCATGAAGTAATGCTCCACCAACTGAGTACCCCATCTGCAGTTGGGTTTATATAGTCTGCATTGTGCACAGTTGTTCTATACAATTGGCCGATCTCTTCTAAGTCCAGACAAGTGGGTTCTATGAACCTCTCGCCTTTTGATAGGCCAAGTGGGGCTATGACCCTGTAGTCCCCCAACTCAAATGTCATTTTTATGGTTTTTAATTTAATTATGGCCTGGTTGTCAAACGCCCAATCTAGACCAAGTAGCGTCGAGTAAGGTGTTGTGATGTCTACTATTTCGATGACTTCAAAGTCTACCTTAGTGCGCACACCATCCAGATCTACCATTACTCCTTTTAGTCTACCTATTGGTAGGACTCTATGTTGATTTGCTAGCTTTAATTGGACAGTTGAGTATCCCATTATAGGTTCTCCCATGCATTTCCATGTAGTTTTTGGTAGTACATTCACTTCAAATCTTTGATCTAGTATAATATCTCCCATATTGAAATCCCCAATGTTAGCATTTAGTCTAAATTCCCTACTTGTTCTTCTTCTTGTGTGTAGGTGGTTGACATTTTTCAATTCTAGCTTTTGTTCTGTTTCACTCTACATTTTTCTAAGATGTTTTGCAATATTTTGACAGATGGCGGATCACTTAGCATTTTGATGCATGATTGCAAGAAGTCTTTGATAGTACTTACTTGTTCCTTGGGTTGTATTCTATTGGTATGGCCCAGTGGTGGAATTTTATATTCCGGAGCTTCCTTGCTTTGTTGTGCAGTCGGCGCTATGTCCTCCTTCTGGAATTATTGTCAGGCTTCTGTAAAGATCTCCTTCTCCTTGTGCACGTTGAAATTCTTCTTGGGGTTAGTGTTCTTCTTTACCCATTGGTTCTATGCCGGTTCCTGTCGAACTGCGTCATTCCCTATTTTCGTTCCTCCTCGAGTGACTATGTTGATGTTTCATCCATCATCCCTAGCTTCGCCTGAAATCCACTGAGCATTCTGGTTATTTTGATTCCTTTTTTCCAATATATTTACGAGTAATGTCAGACATTCCTCTATATCATGGTTCGATGCATGACAATACATACAAGTCGCTGGTGGCAGTGGACACTCCTGTGCATAATGTCTTGGTTGTTGGCAATTGTGACATGTAACTGGTCCCCTACCATGTCTGAAACCTCCTCTGGTTTATCCTGCTCCTCTATAAGTTGTGCGATCACCTCGTGGCGCATTATACTGTGGTCACTGATTATACTGCGCGGTATGTTAGAAAAACAGGACCGTGGAGCAATAAAATAAAACAAATGTGGAAACAAAACACAGAAGATACACAATACCATAGAGACACAGATTTATGTGGTTCACCTAGTGTGGGCTACGTCCACCAAAGAAATTTCCAGGTCCTTCCTTTATTATTATCTAGCATATGAAGGGATACAACCTACAACAAAGACGCTGTAACTTCCTCTTCTTTCTCTCACAGTCTCCTATCTCAGAATACAATATTCGCCATCAACCATAGCCACAATACATTTTCCTCATAAAAGAGGCTTCTAGGGCAGAAAACCCTAACATAATCTCTACCATTAGATCTTCGACCTTATAATGAATGGTCCAGATTTACAATAAAATTACAATATACATTTACAAGGCAATTTTTCCTTCGGGGGCCCGCTAATTTTTCTCCCTGGTTACTCCCTTTGTTAACATGTCTGCAGGATTCTGGCTAGTGTGTATCTTTTCCAACTTCAAATGTCCATCTTCCAAGGTGGATCGTATGAAGTGGTACCTCAATTGTATATGATTATTCTTCAAATGGAAGGCTAAGTTCTTTGCAAGATGAATGGCACTCTCATTGTCACAGTACAACCTGCTATTCTCTTTCTTCTTTCCCAATTCCTCTGTAACCAAATCATCTCTTTACTAGCCTCTGTAGCAGCAACATACTCTACCTTTGTTGTTGAAAGTGCAACAACCTTTTGCAATTTTGAAATCCAACTTACTATTGTTCCACCTATAGTAAACACATACCCTGTGGTACTCCTCCTGCTATCTTTATCACCTACCATATCTGAATCAACATATCCTCGTAGAACAGTTTCTAAACCTCCAAAACATAATGCATGATTAGCAGTACCTCTCAAGTATCTGAGAATCCACTTTACTGCCTCCCAATGTTCTTTACCCGGATTGTTCATATATCTGCTCACAACTCCCACTGCATGTGCAATATCTGGTCTTGTGCAAACTATTGCATACAACAAGTTGCCAACTGCTGATGAATATGGGACACTGGACATGTATTCTATCTCCTCCTATGTCTTGGGACACATTTCCTTAGTTAATTTCAAATGGCTGGCCAAAGGTGTACTAATTGGTTTTTCATTCTGCATTCTAAACCTCTCCAACACCTTCTCTGTGTACTCACCCTGAGACAATGTCAGTTTGCGATTTTTCCTGTC
>SNQJ01S0084951.1:21831-34581 GCA_010110895.2 Picea sitchensis
CTACCACCCTGAATTATAAATCTTTTCTTTCTTGAATTTATCATAGTGATACAGTATTTATCTATGGATTACCAGTCTCATCACTGTTCTGCTACACTGCTCTGCTCTGCCTACATCAGTGTCTCTCTCCTCGCGTATGTTGTGCTTTTTGTTCTTCTCTCAGATATGAATTTATGTTCCTTGCTTCTTTTGTGCTCTATGTTATGTGTCTTCTTTCCATTCTATGCACCATGCCTCTTCTGTGCACTTCAGCACCTACACGCCCCATGCTTCTACCCGCATGAAACACTCTTAAGAGAAGCACACATCTCTTCTTTGTTCTTCATTTTTATATTTGTTGTGCACCAACTGCATCCTCTGCGCAATCCTCTATGTCACTTTACAGCATCATTTTTCTGCCCTTTTACTATATCTCTTCCTCATAACTACATAGCTAACTCACAGTGCACCCTCACTTCGAGTCATGTATTTCTCACATCGAGTCATCTACTTGGTCATCATACAAACTCTTCATCTTCTCTGGTCGTTAGCTCCATGTGTTCATCATCATTAGGCTTATCCTAAGATTCTCTGCCTTCTCTAGCAGTGCGACTCTTTGTCTTCTTTGTCATAGTCAAGCTTATCCTCTTTGTTGCAGTTATAGTCTTCGACACTTTTCCATCTGTCAATTATCTCTATGATGAGTCTTCATTCCACTAGTAGTTACTTCGAGACTCTTCATCTCCTCTAGTGATCACCCTGCAGCTCCTCGAATTCTCTAGTATATGCAATTAGTAATTTTCTACATTTACCATCAATCTGTCTCTAGAAGTTGCTGAGAGAACCTCTGTGCGCTCATTCCTTTCGCGCCCTTTCCCTTCCTGGGAAAAACTTCACAATAGGCGTTAGTTTTTCTAAATAATCCCCTTTCTTTCACATGTCCAGTGGTTATGACCTGGGGCCATGCACTAGGGTGCTTCACGATTTTGTGTTTCACGATCTCCTGCAGCGCGTTGCCTTGAATCTCCCAACTCGCGAAATCTGAAATACTCCATATTGGATTAACGGTCCAGATATTTCCCTTTGATCGATGGCTGCGATCAAATTGTGATTTCGCATTTCGCGATTTCTTGCTGTGAGTTTCCTCGAATATCCTAAATCGTGAAACTCTGAGGTGGATCCTAGAAAAGCTAGCTCCTTCCCTTCTCTTCTACTGATGTGAACACTGGTTGTGACCACAGCCCTATTCGAAAATGCATTTCATGATTTCAGCGATCTCTATTGTAGAGCCTAGCGATGTGCTAGCTCCTCCCTTAACCTTCATCAATGTGACCAACAGTTGTGACCAGGGGGAAAGTAAGAGGGGTGCATCGTGATTTTGCATATCATGAACTCCTGCTATGAGTTGCCTCGAAACTCACAACTCGTGAAACTCTGAAATGCTTCATATTAGATAAACAGTCAAGATATCTCCCTCTAATCGACGGCTGCGATCAATATCACCGACTCAGACTTCATATCAAATCAACGGTCCATAGCCTCGGTGATTCAACGACTCAGATCATTTCACGACTTCGCATATTACAAGTTCCTACAACTCTCACCTTTGACTTCTCCATCTCGCAAGATAGAGGAATGTTGATCTCTCACAACATGTCCTCTGGATCCAATGGCTCATATCATTTCTTGATTTCTCATATCGTGAGTTCCTACAACTTTCACCTTTGACTTCTCCAGCTTGCAAGTCAGCGAAATGATGATCTCTCGCCCCATGTCCTCTGGATCCAATGGTTCAGATGTCATCGCGATCTGATCCGACGGTTGAGGTCTAATATCCTCCTCTGCATGCTCCTCCTATCTAGACTCTGATCTGACAACCATTAGGTATTCGGGTTTGGTGATCCAAGGGCCATTGTCGCTCCTCCTCCTGAGCTTAAACATCCTCTCGACTTGGAATAATTTCTAAGTGTCAAAGTTTTTTCTACCTTTGATCCTTTTGTGAGCCTTGATGTATGAAATCTCATCTGCGCATCTCAGAACACTATCTCTCCTAAGCTTTGGCAAAAGTTGCCCTCAGCCCTGGTGTTAGTCCCTAAAGTTTCACTTGACTATGAGAGGGCAAGCTAGGGCATCATTAGTTTATTGCAAAGTGTTTAGGGGGTTTTTATAATTTGGTTTTTTGAATAAGGTGGTTGAAAACTGGCTCAAGCTTATAACATAACATGAAAATCAAGATCAGAACATATTAAATCCCATTCACTGAGTAAAATGTGGGCACATAGATGGATTAAACCAATAAGAAAAAGAGAGGATGAAGCCTTCAATTTGTCAACTTCACATAATTTCTTGTCTCATAATATCATAAAGAAACAAGAACATCAGTTTGAAATCAAAACTTGAAATTAATTCCCACGACAAATTCTTTACTGTATTAATTAACAATCAAGAAACAAATGCATTGCAGTCTGAATAATGAATTCAAGCATGAAGAAATAAAAACAGAGTAGAAAATATTGTCTAACCATCCCTATGCCTTTGCTATTAAGTGTTAAATATAACATAAATGCCTTTACAAGGAGTTTCACAAAACAAGTCTTTTGGATCTCCAATTTTTCGACCTCCTCCTTAACTTCTCCTTCTACAGAGTTTATATAGAAACAATACATAATTATCAAGATCCAAAAGAAATGGATCTAAAAACCTCCTCATCTATATTTAGTTTATTGTTTCAAATAATCAAGGAGAATATCAAATCTGATCTCCAAGTCAAATTGATGAGGTGGTTGGTCAACTGTTGTCCATGAGATTTTTTAGGAAAATAAATCGGGCAAAGTTTTTAAAAATAGGGTCCAACAATATCTTCGTATCTCCCAAACGGTGATAGTTGTGTAAAAACCGAGAGAGGTTTTTGTGAAGGGGCTTGTTCCTAACAAAAATGTCTTTTGGTTTCCAAAAATTCATCTCCAGTTGTTCTGCAACCGCTCCCAAAATTACTGACTAAAACAAGAAATTATGTATTGTGAAATCTCATAAAAGTAGGCCTCAAAGATATATATGAATCTCTTAAACTGTGATTGTTGTGTAAAAACCGAGAGAGTTTTTTGTGAAGGGACATGTTCCCAACAAATGTCTTTTTTTTTCAACAAATTCATCTCTAGGTATCCTGCAACCTCTCTTGAAGATAAAGACTAAAACAGGTAAAAAACAGAGTATATCCTGTAGCTTTTCTGGTTCTACAGAATAATAGCCTTTGTCATCAGAAAACACTACTTCAGATTTCGATGATCCGGTGGTTTCTCTTGTTATAGGTCTTGTAGAATATTGATCAATTTGTTTTCCTTTCCCTGTTGTCTTACCCACATTTGTATTTTATTTTTCTTTCCTGTGTAATGGAGGTATTTCTGTTTATGCTTGACTATGGGTTTAATTTGATTTACATTGTAATCTTCATCTGTATCTACTTCCATATTTATGTTTGCATCAGAAAACATTTCGATCTCTACATCTAGTTTGGGTCTCTTACCTTTGTTGTTTCTTGTCACCATGATATCGTACATTTCCTCTTTAACAAGATTTTCATCAACTAGAATACTTTGTTTCTGTGTAACAACCATTTTCCTTTTTCCTCTTTTCTGTTTGTTGGGTTGTGGATCAAGATTCATGGATTGGATGAACCAGCTCTAGGGTTTATGTACCTCCCTCAGAGAAACAACAACCAGAGTCTTAATTAAGACTTGATGAAAGAGGCTACTCTTTAGTGGGGGGGTGTGACTGCACCCTTTTTGACATCTTTGTCAGGATTTTGAGTAGAAAGTAAGGCAGATTTAAAGGATAATATTCGTCTAGATGCATTAACAACTTTATGTGGTAGATGTAAATCAGTGAAAATATGTCTTCGCAGGTGATATACCTGTGGATGATGATTAAAGCAGTGTTCCATTCCTGTCTAATCCAACTGTGAGGGACTCCCTTTATCCAATCTAGGTTTTGCTTATCTGGTAGCAAAAATTGATTGACAAATTCTGTGACTACATGTTCCTTTTTCCACCATCATTCTCCTCCAACTACCAATCTACAAACTTTGGCGATAGTTTGTTCTGTCACCAGCATCAACAAATTTATGATCTCCACTTCGAAACCATCGAAGTTCTATGCAAACGCCATAGATATATGTTCATCATAATCTTTGAAGGTGGCGAGGAATTTGAACCAACCAGTGTCTTTAAACCTCTGCGTCATTTGCGGATATTCTTCGAGAAGCCCAGCACCTTTGGTTTCCAATATGACAACTTGCCCACTTCTCTTAGGTGCCATATTAATAACATGATATTGCAACTTGGCACTGTTAGGAAGTTGAATTTACAACCTGCAACCATTAGCATATAATAGTTTCTTCTGGAAAATACGTGCGCATATAATTCAACAAATTAGAACAACGAGTGACAGGATCATATAATGATGTTTGGATATTGACTGATTTGAAAAGGGTCTTTGCAGGTATAGAATGATCCCATCATGTAACGGTGCGACCTGTAGAATGATTCAAGAGATAACGTGGGACACATGCATATTATCAGTCCACGATTTATGTAATCATAACAAAATGAGGGTGGTTGGCGCTTATCATGGCATGATTATATTGGCACTACTCGAATAATGTTATTCTAGTAGTGTTATTAATGACTTGGTAGAATTTTGAATTTGCAAGATTCAAATACGCATATAAAGTGACACATCTTGTAAAACCATGTCTTAAATCTCCCAAACTTAAGGAAATTATTCAAAAAGCTAAAGTGTGAAACATAACAAACTGAAAACAAAGATTAAAATCAAACGAAAGAAAACAATGAAGTACAGGTAGGGAGGGTTTAGGATTAGAGTTTCTCACTAAATCAAAAGCAGAATTAGAGTAAAACATTGGCTCCTTTTGGGGATGATGCTCTCCCTGTGAGGCATCAAGAACAAGCAGACCATTGTGCCATTCCGTTCTATCCATCTGTGCAACTTGACCCTGCAAATCTTCAACTCTTCAAACATCCACAATTTTTTGCTATGCCTAGTCCGTTGGGCTTGTGGAGTCATTCAATATCATTCAAATCTAGCCGAAACTTCTACAAATTTGCTCCTCATTTGAAGCCAAACTATCCCTACCAATAGTGCATTATATACATGGGGCATGGAGTCTTTATTTCAAAACTGAAACCAAATTTTATGTTGCAAATCAACATACTGAAAAGAATCTCATGCTTGATGGTGAGCTTATTCTTCTATTTATTCCTACTTCTAACCAGTAAAAACTGGCTCATCATGTGACATCATGCTTCCAAGGAAGCCATGATAACATCAAACCATTTACCAAATCTCTTTCAATGCAGATAGAAATAAGAGAAGAATTATTTATGTGTAATAGAATTTTAATTTGTAACACATACCTACAACCATCTTCTGATTTAATTCTAAAAATAGCAAGGCTGAAATATTCTGAGAAACATAACTCTGTATAAATGGCTACTGGATCATGGAACGAAGTAGATTGAAAATTGAAAATGGTTACCTCTCCTTGCTTCTCGATACTGCATATACTGGTTCCAATTGTTCATGACTAATGTGCAGGTTGTTTTCATAAATCTGTTGCTCAGCTTTTGTCACTGTAAATATAATAGGTTGCTGATAACCTTCATCAATACTGTTATGTGTATCAGATTTATCAACAATATGCTGAGGAAATAGTTGTTCTTTATACGCATCATAAACAAGAAATTTTTCATTCAAATAAAAAACAACATGTGCTTTAGAGATTAGATCAAATGTGTCTACTACTATGCAATCTTTGTCCCTGTCATCAATTGAATCTTGATGATCTTCCTCAACAACATAATTTTTGTCCTTACCATCAGAAGAAAATTTTTCTTTATGTTGAATATGCTTCTCAAATATATCACAACAATTTTCAAAAAGACTTCCTACTGAAAATTTTTCTTTACAAAATATATTGAAAGCATTATGAAAACTTTTCAAAGAGTTGATACTGGCGGCTAGAAGAGATTTGCACCAGTCCGGGGTTGCTCCCTTTAGTCAGTATCTAAAAATCTTGATCTGAACATCCTCATGCACAATCTGACGTTCACGAATAAACTCATGGAAATCTAGCAGATGTTTAGCCAGTACCTCCCAATCTTCTCCTTTAAATGTAGGAAGGGAACCTTCCCATTCACCTATACTAAGCATTGGGTTTGGAAAACCAACTACATCTAAAAAGTCACAAAAGGCCAACCTTTGAGCCAAAATAGCTTCCATACTTGGATCCCCAGTGGAGTTGCCTATTAATCCTTAGACAGTGGAGTCGCCATGGTGAAAGATCTGCAATCATGTATCTGCCCTCTTCCTGTTCACCATCAAGAAGTGGATCTGATCATTGTCATTCTCCCAGGGAAGATGTCTTCGTTGCTTCATCCCTGACACCGACGCAAAAAGATGTTAGTCCCTAAATTTGCACTTGACTGTGAGAGGGAAAGCTAGGGCATCATCAGTTTATTGCAAAGTGTTTAGGAGGTTTTTATAATTTGGTTTTTTTAATAAGGTGGCTGACAATTGACTCAAGGTTATAACATAACATGAAAATCAAGATCAGAACATAGTAAATCCCATTGACTGAGTAAAAGGTAGGCACATAGATGGATTAAACCAATAAGAAAGAGAGGATGAAGCCTTCAATTTGTCAACTTCACATAATTTCTTGTCTCAGAATATCATAAAGGAACAAGAACATCAGTTTGAAATCAAAACTTGAAATTAATTCCCACAACAAATTCTTTATTGTATTAATTAAAAATCAAGAAACAAATGCATTGCAGTCTGAATAATGAATTCAAGCATGAAGAAAGAAAAACAGAGTAGAAAATAGTGTCTAACCATCCATATTCCTTTGTTATTAAGTGTCAAATAGAACATAAATGCCTTTACAAGGAGTTTCACAAAACAAGTCTTCTAGATCTCCAATTTTTCAACCTCCTCCTTAACTTCTCCTTCTATAGAGTTTATATAGAAACAATACATAATTATCAAGATCCCAAAGAAATGGATTTGAAAACATCCTCGTCTATATTTAGTTTATTGTTTCAAATAATCAAGGATAATATCAAATCTGATCTCCAAGTCGAATTGATGAGGTGGTTGGTCAACTGTTGTCCATGAGATTTTTTAGGAAAAYAAATCTGGCAAATTCCTGAAAAATAGGGTCCAACAATATCTTCGTATCTCCCAAACGGTGATAGTTGTGTAAACCCRAGAGAGGTTTTTGTGAAGAGGCCCGTTCCTAACAAAAAATTCTTTTGATTTCCAAAAATCCGTCTCCATCTGTTATGCAACCRCTCCCAAAATTACTGATTAAAACAGGAAATTATGTATTGTGAAATMTCAGAAAATTAGGCCTCAAAGATATATCTGAATCTCTTAAAATGTGATTGTTGTGTAAAATCCGAGAGAGGTTTTTGTGAAGGGACATGTTCCCAACAAAAACCTATTTTTGTTTCAAYAAATTCATCTCCAAGTATTTTGCAACCTCTCTTGAAGATAAAGACTAAAACAAGTAAAAAACAKAGTATTTCTTGTAGCCTTTCTAGTTCTGTAGAATAATAGCCTTTGTCATCACAAAACACTATTTCATATTTTGATGATCCGGTGGTTTCTCTTGTTATAGGTGTTGTAGAATATTGAGAAATTTGTTTTCCTTTCCCTGTTGTCTTACCCACATTTTTATTTTATTTTTCTTTCCTGTGTAATGGAGGTATTTATATTTATTCTTAACTGTGGGTTTAATTGGATTTACATTGTAATATTCATCTATATCTACTTCCATATTTATGTTTGCATCAGAAAACGTTTCGATCTTTGCATCCAGTTTGGGTCTCTTGCCTTTGCTGGTTCTTGTCACCCTGATATCGGACATTTCCTCTCTAACAAGAGTTTCATCAACTGGAATACTCGGTTTCTGTGTAATAGGCCTTTTCCCTTTGCCTCTTTTTTTTTTGTTGGTCTATGGATCAGGATTCAGGGATTGGATCAACCAGCTCCAGTGTTTCTATACCTCCCTCAGAGAAGTAACAACCAAAGTCCTAATTAAGACTTGATGAAACAGGATACTCTTTGCAGTGGTGGGGTGTGACTGCACCCTTTTTGACATCTTTGTCAGGCTTTTGAGTAGAAAGTAAGGCAGATTTAAAGGACAATCTCCATTTAGATGCATTAACAACCTATTGTGGTAGATGTAAATCAGTGAAAATATGCCTTCGCAGGTGATATACCTATGGATGATGATTAAAGTAGTGTGTCATTCCTATCTAATCCAATTGTGAGGGACTCCCTTTCTCCAATCTGGGTTTTGCTTATCTAGTAGCAAACATTGATTGACAATTTTTGTGACTACATGTTCCTTTTTCCACCATCATTCTCCTCCAACTACCAATCTGCAAGCCTTGGCGATTGTTTGTTCTGTCACCAGCATCAACAAATTTCTGATCTCCAATTCGAAACGATCGAAGTTCTATGAAAACGCCATAGATACATGTTCGTCATAATCTTGGAAGGTGGCGAGGAATTTGAACCAGCCAACGTCTTTAAACCTCTGCGCCATTTGCAGATATTCTTCAAAAAGCTCAGCGCCTTCAATTTCCAATCTGACAACTTTCTCACTTCTCTTAGGTTCCATATTAATAACACAATGTTGCAACTTGGCACTGTTCGGAAGTTGAATTTACAACCTGCAACCGTTAGCATATAAAAGTTTCTTCTAGAAAATACCTGCGCTTATAATTCAACAAATTAGAACGACGAGTGACAGGATCATATAATGATGTTTGGAAATTGACTGATTTGAAAAGGGCCTTTGCAGGTACAGAATGATCCCATCGTGTAATGGTGCGAACTGTAGAATGATTCAAGAGATATCGTGGGACACATGAGGATTATCAGTCCACAATTTATGTAATCATATAAAAATCAGGGTGGTTGGCGCTTATCATGGCATGATTATATTGGTGCTACGGGAATAATGTTATTCCAGTATTGCTATTAATGACTTGGCAGAATTTTGAATTTGCAAGATTCAAATAGGCATATGAAGTGACACATCTTGTAAAACCATGTCTTAAATCTGCCAAACTTAAGGAAATTATTCAAAAAGATAAAATGTGAAACATAACAAACTGAAAACAAATATTAAAATAAAATGAAAGCAAACAATGAAGTACAGGTAGGGAGGGTTTAGGATTAGAGTTTCTCACTAAATCAAAAGAAGAATTAGAGACTAACACTGGCTCCTTCTGGGGATGATGCTCTCCCTGTGAAGCATCAAGAACAAGCAGACCATTGTGCCTCTCTGTTCTATCCATTTGTTCAACTTCACCCTACAAATCTTCAACTCTGCAAACATCCACAATTTTTTGCTATGCCTAGTCCGTTGTGCTTGTGGAGTCATTCAATATCATTCAAATCTGGCCCAAAATTTTGCAAATATTCTCCTCATTTGAATCCAAACTACCCCTGCCAATAGTGCCTTATATACATAGGGCATGGAGTCTTTATTTCAAAACTGAAACCAAATTTTCTGCTGGAAATTAACAGACTGAAAAGAATATCATGGTTGATGGTGAACTTATTCTTCTATTTATTCCTACTTCTAACCAGTAAAAACTGGCTCATCATGTGACATCATGCTTCCAATGAAGCCATGATAACATCAAACCATTTACCAAATCTCTTTCAACGCAGATATAAATAAGAGAAGAATTCTTTATGTGTAACAGAATTTTAATTTGTAACACATACCTACAACCATCTTCTGATTTAATTCTAAAAATAGCAAGGCTAAAATCTTTTGAGAAACATAACTCTGTTTAAATGGCTACCAAATCATAGAACGAAGTAGATTGAAAAACTGAAAATGGTTACCTTTGCTTGCTTCTTGATACTGCCATATACTGGTTCCAACTATTCATGACTAATGTGCAGGTTGTTTTCATAAATTTGTTGCTCGACTTCTATCACCATAAATATAACAGGTTGTTGATAACCTTCATCAATATTGTTATGTGTATCAGATTTATCAACAATGTGCTGAGGAAATACTTGTTCTTTATACGCATCATAAACATGAACTTTTTCATTCAAATCAAAAACAGCATCTGCATCAAAGATGAGATCAAATGTGTCTACTACTATGCAATCTTTGTCTCTATCATCAATTGAATCTTGGTTATCTTCCTCAACAACATAATTTTCGTCCTTACCATCGAAATAAAAATTTGCTTTATGCTAAATATCCTTCTCAAATATGTCACAACAATTTTCAAAAAGACTTCCAGCTGAAAATGTTTCTTTACAAAATATATTGAAAGCATTATGAAAACTTTTCAAAGAGATCATACTGGTAGCTGGAAGAGATCTGCACTAGTCCAAGGCTACTCCCTTCAATGAGTATTTGAAAATCTTGATTTGAACATCCTCGTGCACAATCTGATGTTCACAAATAAACTCATGGAAATCTAGCAGATGTTTAGACGATACCTCCCAATCTTCTCCTTTAAATGTAGGAATGGAACCTTCCCATTCACCTATGCTAAGCATTGGGTTTGGAAAACCAACTACATCTGAAAAGTCGCAAAAGGCCAACCTTTGATCCAAAATGGCTTCCATACTTGGATCCCCAGTGGAGTCGCCTATTAATCCTTAGACAGTGGAGCTTCCATTGTGAAATATCTGCAGTCATGTATCTTCCCTCTTTCTGTTCACCATCAAGAAGCGGATATGATCATTGTCGTTCTCCCAGGGAAGATATCTTAGTTGCTTCATCCCCGACACCGGCGCAAAAAGATGTTAGTCCCTAAAGTTGCACTTGACTATGAGAGGGAAAGCTAGGGAATCATCGGTTTATTGCAAAGTGTTTAGGACGTTTTTATAATTTGGTTTCTTGAATAAGGTGGTTGAAAATTGGCTAAAGGTTATAACATAACATGAAAATCAAGATGAGACCATAGTAAATCCCATTCACTGAGTAAAAGGTAGTCACATAGATGGATTAAACCAATAAGAAAAAGAGAGGATGAATCCTTCAATTTGTCAACTTCACATAATTTCTTGTCTCAGAATATCATAAAGAAACAAGAACATCATTTTGAAATCAAAACTTGAAATTAATTCCCACAACAAATTCTTTACTGTATTAATTAACAATCAAGAAACACATGCATTGCAGTCTGAATAATGAATTCAAGCATGAAGAAAGAAAAAGAGAGTAGAAAATAGTGGCTAAACATCCATATGCCTTTGCTATTAAGTGTCAAATAGAACATAAATGCCTTTACAAGGAGTTTCACAAAACAAGTCTTCTGGATCTCCAATTTTTCAACCTCCTCCTTAACTTCTCCTTCTACAGAGTTTATATAGAAACAATACATAATTATCAAGATCCAAAAGAAATGGATCTGAAAACCTCCACATCTATATTTAGTTTATTGTTTCAAATAATCAAGGAGAATATCAAATCTGATCTCCAAGTCGAATTGATGAGGTGGCTGGTCAACTATTGTCCATGAGATTGTTTAGGAAAATAAATCTGGCAAATTCCTGAAAAATAGGGTCCAACAATATCTTCGTATCTCCCAAACGATGATAGTTATTTAAAAACTGAGAGAGGTTTTTGTGGAGGGGCTTTTTCCTAACAAAAAACGCTTTTGGTTTCCAAAAATCCATCTCCAGTTGTTCTACAACCACTCCCAAAATTACTGACTAAAACAGGAAATTATGTATTGTGAAATATCAGAAACTTAGGCCTCAAAGATATATCTGAATCTCTTAAACTGTGATTGTTGTGTAAAAACCGAGAGACCTTTTTGTGAAGGGACATGTTCCCAACAAAAACCTATTTTTTTTTCAACAAATTCAGCTCCATGTATTTTTCAAACTCTCTTGAAGATAAAGACTAAAACAGGTAAAAAACTGAGTATTTCCTGTAGCTTTTCTAGTTCTACAGAATAATAACCTTTGTCATTAGAAAACACTGCTTCAGATTTTGATGATCTGGTGGTTTCTCTTGTTATAGGTATTGTAGAATATTGAACAATTTGTTTTCCTTTCCCTATTGTCTTACCCACATTTTTATTTTCTTTTTCTTTCCTGTGTAATGGAGGTATTTTTGTTTATGCTTGATTGTGGGTTTAATTGGATTTACATTGTAATCTTCATCTGTATATACTTCCATATTTATGTTTGCATCAGAAAACGTATCGATCTTTGCATCCAGTTTGGGTCTCTTACCTTTACTGGTTATTTTCACCCTGATATCAGACATTTCCTCTTTAACAAGAGTTTCATCAACTAGAATACTTTGTTTCTGTGTAACAGCCCTTTTCCCTTTGCCTCTTTTTCGTTTGTTGGGCTATGGATCAGGATTCAGGGATTGGATCAACCAGATCCAGGGTTTTTGTACCTCCCTCAGAGTAATAACAACCAGAGTCTTAATTAAGAATTGATGAAACAAGCTACTCTTTGCAGTGGCGGGGTGTGACTGCACCCTTTTTGACATCTTTGCCAGGCTTTTGAGTGGAAAGTAAGGCAGATTTAAAGGATAATATCCATTTAGATCCATTAACAATCTAATGTGGTAGATGTAAATCAGTGAAAATATGCCTTCATAGGTGATATACCTGTGAATGATGATTAAAGCAGTGTGTCATTCCTGTCTAATCCAACTGTGAGGGACTTCCTTTCTCCAAT
>SNQJ01S0084952.1:0-20456 GCA_010110895.2 Picea sitchensis
GAGTGTTCATTTATGGTTTTGGAGAAACATGGAATCAATAGTTATTTAAGGTATTCACACAAGGAACTGTAGAGGCATGAAGAGATTATACAAAGCAATGGCATCTTGCTAAGAACCCTCTCATAAATCCTCCATAATATAGAAGTGCAACACAAGAGCAGTTTACAAATATAACGAGTATCCTTGAAGCACAAAGGGGAAAAATTCAAATATTGAAATGGATTACTATGAGATAAAACATTTTGTTCAATACACAAGTGAATATTACACCTTAGACACCATGACTCATCAGAATTCAGGATGGGTAGAAGATAAAGACAAAGAAGGAGACTCTAGACAACATCTCAACGAGCCAAAAGGAAAGAGTCAGACTACCATCCGTTTGGGGGGACTCAACAGTAATAAAATTTTCAAATGTTTTACAAATCCATATGTATCTTGAATCTTTTTTACATATTTTATACTAGTCTTGTTAGTATTTATATAACTACAGCAAGAGTAAGAATGAAAGGCTATATGAGAGGGGGGAATCCATTGATGTCGTTGAATACTTTCTTGAAACAACGGGCCTACTATATCTATAACTTCTTTCAATTTTTGTTCACATATTAATTCAAATATTTCCCAATCTTATTTTTTTTTTAAAGTGTGTTGATTATTATGTTTATTTATTTTTTGTTTTACTATAACATAACATTTTCTTACCTTAAATTTAAACATAGCACATTCCAATGAAATCGATTATTATTTTAATTGTGTTCTTATTATGCACATCATATTGTGTAAGTATGTCGATCCTCCCTCAAAATTGTCATTGGCTAAGTATGTTGATTATGCAAACAAGACTATTGTGTTTATTTATATATTTTGGTTATCAAGAACTTTATCTTGTCTAAAATGTATACAAAACACATTCCAAGCAAATTTATTATAATTTAATTGTGTTAGCATTTTTTAACGTTTTCCTCATCTTATTATCTAAACATGTCATTTTAAACATAAATATCAACCAAAATAACTTATGACTTTCCAATTTGCTTTACATATGTGAATAAAATTAATACATACTAAGAGCTTGATATTAATATCAAATTCAAAAAACCAAATAAAGGATGTCATTTACCTAAAAACACATACATCCCATTCCTATCATATATAAGAACCTATCTCATGTAAACAAAATTAATACATACTATGAACTTGAGAATTAAAAAAGCAAACAAATGCATCCCATTCCTATCATATATATAAGAGCCTATCTTATGTAAACAAAATTAATACATACTAGGAACTTGATATTAATAACAATTACAAAAAGCAAACAAAATTCCTAATTCCTATCATATATAAGAGCCTATCTTATTTAAACAAAATTAATACATACTAGGAACTTGATATTAATAACAATTACAAAAAGCAAACAAAAGATTGTCTCTACCTCAAAGGACACACACATCCCTTTCCTATTGTATATAAGAACCTATATTATTTGTGTTACAATATATATAAGGTGCAAACAAATTTATAACTAAAATTTATTATGCAAGGCAACAACATATATTGGCAACATTGATCACCAATGTTTTCCCTTCATTGCAATAGTTTTATTGTATTTAGGTTATGTTTTAAATATAGTATTTTTAGTGTATTTAAATTATGTTTTAAACATGTTATTTTTATAGTTTGTAGGGGTGCGGTCTAGTGGTTAGCAAATGTATTGTTAAAGTGTTTGTGTTGTTAAATAGGTCATGAGTTCAAACCTTATTTTATATTAAAGTGTTTGTGTTGTTAAATAGGTTACGAGTTCAAACCTCATTTTATAGGATTTTATAGGGATTCCCCCAATAAATAATTAAAATTATTTTCATATTGGATTAACTACTTATTCTTATTTTTGCAAATGAATTTATTCATAAATGATTGGGAAATTATACAAAAGTGTTATTCATATTATATTTCAATTGGAAAATTATACAAATGTTTATATCTTTCTAACATATATTTGAGAAAATATCAACCTTCTTACATTTCATCGTACATTTTTAAGAATAATAATTAATTTTATAACAATTATAATTATTATACATTTTTAAAAATAATAATTAATCTTATAATTATCATAAATTTTATAGAACTATTATTAAAGTACATTTTTAAGAATAATAATTAATTTTATAACAATTATAATTATTATACATTTTTAAAAATAATAATTAATCTTATAATTATCATAAATTTTATAGAACTATTATTAAAGTGTTATTCATATTATTTCAATTGGAAAATTATACACATGTTTATATCTTTCTAACATATATTTGAGAGTTTATATCTTTCTAACATATATTTGAGAAAATGTCAACCTTCTTACATATACATTTCCTCATACATTTTTAAAAATAATAATTAATTTTATAATTATTATAATTTTTAAGAATAATAATTAATCTTATAATTATTATAAATTTTATACTTATACTTTCAAAACCAAAATAACATTTATTTTTCAAATTTCGAAAATAAAGTCCTTAGGCCTACCTTCAACACCAAAATAACATTTATTTACCCAATTTCACTAACTCGTAAGAATAATGAAAATAAAATGAATAGTTATGTCTTTTAAATAATCAAAACAATATTTTTTAATATTAAATTATGCATGCATGTGAGTTATGACACCTTGGCCACATAAGCGTATGATACCCACTTTACAATTAAGTTGGAAATATTTGTAGTAACTAGGCTAATTGCCATTATATCCATATTTCATGGAACAAATTTGGAGTAATTAGGCTAGTTGTCAATATATCCATATTTCATGGAACAAAATATTAAGGAATTAGTTATCTTGTCAAATGTTACGATGTGATGTTTTACTTAAAAAATTATAATGATAAATACAAGGTTTTGAGAAAGGAAAGATAGAGTTTTTTTTTATTAAAATAAATTGTATATATAATATAAAATATTTATCAATTTAATTTTTAACATAATATAAAGTTTAATTTAATATTTTTTAATAATTTAAGATGTAAATTTTTAAATTAATGAAATTATATTTTTCACTGTAAGAATAAAATGGATAATTATTTAGATTTTACTTTCATCTTTAGTTTATGGTTATTTTTTATAATGTAATAATAATAATAATCTAATTTTAAGGTTATCGTCAAGTTAGGCACCAAATTGGTGTATGAAACTCATTATTTATGGGACAAGGGACCAACGATTTGATTGCTAAAGACTATGGAGGTGTACATACTTATCCTCCTCTGGATTGTGACCTCCTAGGAGGGAACACATGTTCTTAACCATTAAGCTCACATGTTTGTAAATCTTTTATATATTTTTAAATTAAGATCTCATTTTTATAAGATATTTTTATAAATTAGCTTAAATCTATTTTAAATCCCTCTTGATCCATTATATATATATATATATATATATATATATATATACTATTAAAATGTTTTAACCATAAGAAATTGTTTACTTTTAATTGTTCTCTATATAAATTTGATATTGAAATATTTTATTTATGGTTAATACTTAAATATTTTTTTGTTATTGATATTTTTTTTAAATTTCATGTGTCACTTCATGTTAAGCATTGAATGAATTACACATCTCTCTCATTCTGGAATGTAGAAAGCACTTATCAGTGAAATAATAATAAAAAATTACTTTCAATTAGTGTATATAAAAATTATTTTATTTAAGGTGGACATTGAAATATTTTTTAGTTATTAGGTTTTTTTAAATGTCATGTGTCAACTTCATGTTGAACGTTGAAGGAACTACACATNTATACTATTAAAATGTTTTAACCATAAGAAATTGTTTACTTTTAATTGTTCTCTATATAAATTTGATATTGAAATATTTTATTTATGGTTAATACTTAAATATTTTTTTGTCATTGATATTTTTTTTAAATTTCATGTGTCACTTCATGTTAAGCATTGAATGAATTACACATCTTTCTCATTCTGGAATGTAGAAAGCACTTATCAGTGAAATAATAATAAAAAATTACTTTCAATTAGTGTATATAAAAATTATTTTATTTAAGGTGGACATTGAAATATTTTTTAGTTATTAGGTTTTTTTAAATGTCATGTGTCAACTTCATGTTGAACGTTGAAGGAACTACACATCTCCCTCATATTGGGTTGTATAAAACACCTTTAGGGTGCAATAAAATGACAAAAAATATATTATTTCAACATAACATTTATCAAAATTGCAATATTTGAGTTTAATATGAAGATCTTAAAAGTTCAATTTCTATAAATGACTAAACACTATCTTATCATACATTAAATAGTCAAAGGGGAGTTGTTGGGTTGGTAAAAGTAGAGTGTTGCTATGATTCTCAGAAAAGAAAGGTTTGATTCCTCCAAGTGACATGTTTTCCTTTGTAAACCAACACACCCCCTCACAACCATTAAGTTGAAATATATGTCACACACCATCAACTGTAACATGATGTCACACCTCTTGAGCAATAGTGGATGCTCTACAAATTAAAAATATAAATAAAACTTTTAACCCCTCTCTCTCTCTCTCTCTCTCTCTCTCTCTCATAAGTTGGTTCACTATTAAAATATATACAAAACAAAAATTGTAAATATACACTTTATTATATGAAATACAATCAAATGTACATTTAAAATAATTTATTTCATTAAACACAAAATACATTAAATAGGAAAAAAAATCAAAAATATGATATTTTAAATTCCATAAACACACTTTTATATATATAGATTGACATCGAAATAATAATGAATTTAAAGCTTATCATCCGACACCACATTGCCTTCTTTGTATACTCAAAATTTACAAAAGCCCAGTTATATTCTTTAATGTTTTTTTTACTAAAAATTTTGAAAAGAAAAATATTCATTCCACATTAATTCTCTACTTCTTATTCAATTTAAAATTATTTGTTCAGGGTCCCCGAGGTGTAGGACAGTCGGTGATGGAGTGTGTTGTTAAGCCATTCTGTGTTGTTAAAGTCACCGGTTCGAAACCTGCGGGGACAAAAAATCCAACCATGTTAAGGGTTGGTGTGGCTCAGGCCGGGTGCGATCCCCAGGTGATTTTGACAGCTTAGATGCCCCTAAGTCGTGGTTTCTCAAGCCACAGGTTAATCGCAAGTTCTGCACAAATTAACAAACAAAAAAAATATATATTATTTGTTCAGGAATTCTCTACTTCTCATTCATTTTAAAATTAGTTGTTACCCTTTTATTATTTATTTAAAAAATATATCACAATAATGTTAAAGATGATAGAAACCCATGTTTGGCATGGGTGTTATTCCCTAGATATTTGATATGATTGTGTAGTGCGACTACCTTACTAAGAGAGGTTTTTTTTTTTTGGTTTTGGTAATTTTATTAATGTGAAGATGTTGTTGTATTGTTTTTCCTTTATAGTATATGTTTTATATTAATAAAATTAATAAGTATTTTATTAAAAAATAATAATGATAATCTTAATTGATTAAAGATGTAAAAGATTATTTTATGATGAATTAGTAAAGTTTTTGTTTTCCCATGAAAGAGGTGTAAGGTTAAAATCTCCCACTCAAATTAATTTAATTTGAGTATCATGTAAGGTTAAAATCTCCCACTCAAATTAATTTAATTTGAGTATCAGTGTTAATGTAAAGTTGTGGTCTATATATCCTCACAAATCAATCAAAGGGTTAGGGGTTTATACATAAAATAAATAAAAAATATGAATTTATACATTTGTTAGGCAAGGTCGTCCTCCCGTTGAGACATAGAGAAGTATATCAATGGTTTTCATTGATTAGACAGGGAGTTTGGAAAGTGTTCAAATTCACTATGGTGAAGATTGTAAGCAAATAGAGTATGATAATTAAAAAGTCAGAAGCTATTGATATAGATTTTTTTTAGTCATGATGAAAATGAAGTGTTTAAAATAAACAAAGTTATGTTCAAGGCATGAGTTTTGTTAATTTGGAAAAAAAATAAAAATGATGTTTAAATTTTGTTGTGACGTGAATAAAACACACATTAAAAACTCAAAGGAAGTGTTTGTGACTATGTTTTTCTTAAAGAAACTATATCCAATATAATACAAAAACTTAAGTTCAATTTTTGTTGAAAAATACTTGGAATGTTAGTTATCACAAGCGTAAGCATGTCATCGAGAGACTTGAACCTTGGTAGGGGTGATAACACCACTTTTCTTTAGCAACTTGGATAAGCACCCATTGACCACTAAGCTACATATTTGGTAGTCATGACTCGGAGGCAAGGATGATCATGCGTAGAGTGGTGTGAGGGGAAAACTTACACATCTACAATCCAACTTCGCTATAATTTCCTATTTTTCAAGATGTGCTCCTAAACACACTTTTTCTACTTGAGGACTTATCTCCTCTCTTAGTAAACTTCTAGTTTCAAATTTCAAAGATCTTGGATCATTTTTGGACCACCTAACTCCATGATCAAAATCTGGATCTGTGGGTCAAATTTTATTCCAAACACGCCTCGTGATTTTCCTCAAAACAACGAGAGCATAGCCCTCGTCACCACAAACCCAACGCAACTCATTAGGGTTCAAACAGACCTTACAGTGAGATATTACATCTTGTTCAATCACAAACAGGCAAAATCGACTGACCGTATTAAATCAAGACAGCCGACGTGGCGAGGTGACATGGCTTCTGGACCGGCATACGATGAAATGGAAATCGCATGATGACATGGCAAATGATGAAGGCGTTTACATTGGCAGAGATTTGGACTTAATGGCGCTCGGCTATCGGCATCATTTTGATTATCGGTAAGAGCTACTGTTCCCTTTATTGGCTTTGGTTTGTTATGTAAAATTTTGTTGAGTCCATGGGTTCGGACCCCCGACCTCCCCTTAATCGCTGTTTTAACAAAGTCCTCTACCAACACACCACGCGATCAAGGTTTCTGTTATATAAACAAGCATTATGTATTTGGTTTGGTTCTTTTGTTGGTTGGCGGGGTCTGGACTTTAGCCCCGCCCACAGCTTTGTATTGTGTATCATTATAAGACCGCGCCTATTAAAATAGCGCGGCGCTGCTGCGTTTCATATATAGCCCGCGGTGATAACACATTACCATATGACCATTATAAACGAAGGTTTGGCGCGTGCGGAGTATTTCATATGTGTTTGCAAATGTAAACCACACAGTTCTATTGTGATTGTATGTGACCACCGTTGCAAAGTGCGCGCGGTTTAAACGATAGCCTGCGGCCTTATGAATTAGCATATGACCCTATCTCTTTGCGTGCGGGGTTTTGAAATTGGTTTAAAACGGTTTTGAATGCGCCCGGTACTTGGCGCTTGGCCATTGGCTCATTAAACGATTAGTCCTTTCACTCAGGGCCCGAGGTCGTGATGGACCCTAATGTGCCCGAAAAGCTTGAGGTTAGGGATGGAGGCTCTAAACGCCCCATACTTGCACAGCTTATCTGGGGCTTCAGCGCATGTGCTGGGTTTTCACTTATATATTGCATGTGCTGTGTTCATTCTACAAGGTGCTTTAGGCAGACAAAGAAAGCTTGAAGGAGGAAAACGGCAGGAGGCCTATCTTCCTCATTTTAATTCATATTGAGGTGCTGAAAAAGCCCAGTTAGGGTTTTTGGACATTCTGAATCCATTGTCTGCCATCACAAGCTTTCATTTGAAGACTTACTTTGTAGGATTTTATCCATTGAGGTTTCTGTTAAGCTTAAGGGAGCTTGAAGCCCTCACTGATTGAGGACATGTTTTGGTGAGTATATGTTTGTTTTCTGTGATTAAATAAACATTTTTTGACTGTTATGCTCTTGAACATTACTGGGACAGGTTCTTAGGGTTTGAGGGACTTTACAGGTGTTTTTAAGCAAAGAGAAGAGTTCAAGAAAGCTTATGGCCATGTAGAAGAGGTCATGCCTGTATGAGCCATGATCCCGCTTTCTCGTGAGTTCTATTAGTCACTTTTTGGGGTTTTTATACACTGGATCTCAATGGTACAGTTTGTTTTTCCATTGAGTTGAGTAGCAGCTTGTAAAAGTACTTTTGAAAAAGTAATCCCAGAGAGCCAAGTCCATTATGGAGGCTAAAGGAGATGTAGTCCGGAGGGGGTGAACTCCTTTATCATGTTGTAGGATTGTTCCGAGTTTGATGGTTTATTTGCTGCAAGTTATGTTGTTGTGTATTTATTTAAAGCAATATATTTAACCATTTAAAATAACATTTTCTCACACATAAACATTTGCATAAGAAGATACATAAGTTTGGCACATAATTTATCTTGCATATTTTAAATACATGAAGCAAGAAGGTCTCCTAGAAAGTTTATTTTAATGAAGTAGAGGGTGCTTTGCATAGCAGTCAAGTCAGCCTTCTATTTTCAGATCAGGTGGTATCGTGAGCATAGTTTGTTTTGAAGTCTAAGTGTGGGTTTCGCTAAGTATCGAAAATTTGAGATTTAGCCATTGGTTTTCCCTTTTGTGCAAGTTTGTGTTGAAATTTGATATCTTGAAAAGATGGAGGAAGCTCTTAAACATTGGTAGTTCTCATACATCTGCAAAATCCAAGTTCTTTGACAAAAGAGATGTTGAAGGAGATTCTAACCATGAGATTTGATGAAAGAGATGTGTGAAGACAATGAGAGTACTTTGAAGAGCAGCTTGATGGCCAGAAGAAGGAGGAAAGACCACCTCTTGAAAAGTTGTATTGAGATGGAGATTCAACTCCATGAGGCAAAAGGAAACCCTTACAAAGTACATGCATGAACATAAGGTATGCAATGTTAGTTTATCTCTAATTCCTCATAGATGAATGTTTTGGTGTATTTGAAAATCACACAAGAGGAATAGGGTCCAAGTTATTGTTAAAATGGCTATGAAGGTAGAGGTTTGGGCAAGCATGCACAAGGCATTGTTGAGCCTATTGTTGTTGAAGAGGAGACTCATGCATTGTGGTCTTGGATATGAACTAAGAGATGGAGAAAATTCCAAACTCGAGGAGACAAGGGAAAAAGTTCCAAGAACAAATTTTGTTTCAAGTTCACCTCCTCAAGAAGGCTTTAAAGGTGAAAGTTCAAGAACTTTATTGAAAGTTCGATCCTCCCAACATGCAAGGCTTGTGTCTCAAGATGAATGCAATGTGTGAAACAAAAGAGCTAGATAAAGTGATGAGGATAAGAACATTGTTGATGGTCTTCAAAAGAGAGCTTGTAATTCTCAGATTCACCTCCTCAAAGAGAAGATAAAGGTGAATGTCTGCTACACTCATTATCATTCACTTGCTTTTGATTATGTTAAGAATCATAAATTTGTATGTAAAAATGGAAGAAAAAGACCATGTACATATTGTGGTTTATATAACCATCATATTTCAAAATGTTGGAAAAAGATTGGTTGCTTTGTGAACTTTATACAAAGACAACGGAAATGATTTAAAAAGATTTGCACTCATTGTCGTAAGAGGGGTCATCTTATTGACCAATGTTGGATATTGCATCCATCCACTCATCCACAACATAAGAAGCAGATGGATAGAGAGATTGGCAAGAATGGAAGAGGAGATCCATCACCGCATGAGCCTGGCGATGATTCACAAGAGGACTATCTACCGTATTAAAGTCACCGCCAAGAGTTGGCTTGGTAAGAAATGGTTGGATTTTTTGAGCAAGTAAGGTTTGCATTTTCTGTTGTAACGCACTTTTCAGCGTTATGCGTGCATTTATGGGAAGCATGATAAGTTGCGACAGTTTATCACAACTTGCATGATGTAAGTTGCATGTGAATGCAATTCATTTTAAAGGCATTTTTGTTGCATAAATTCACCAAAAGGATGTAAAAGAGATGGATAAGGATGTTCACTTACGCCTGGCGTATGGCCTTTCATGTTCATCCTTTATGTACCCATGCCTTTGGGTTATGTACTTATATGTAAACCGGAAGGAGAGTTGGAAGACACATACATGCATCTTTGTTTTGTGTATGTATGCTGAACTGGTGATAGTCTACCGGCGAATGACTCCATGATTGTTGGCATGATTATGCATCAGCGTTCTTGTCTAATTTGGTCATTGGGGAAGGCCCATATGTTTCAAAATGAGTTTCGACTTGCGTCGGCTGTTGTTCTGACGACTATGTTGTGTCGATCATGATTTCCTTCGAATTTGGTGTTTAGGTCGATGGTGTTTGTTGGCTAAAGTTGATTCCGGAGTACACCGAGATACAGGAAACACCTACGTGCTTTGATGAAGCATTTGTGATGCATGTTCTTTGAAGAGAAAGACTTTAAAGTTGGCATCATTTTCACCTTGTATAATTTGTTTCAAGATTGATGGTTTCTTGGTTTGCATTGGGATGTCGCGAGAAGTTTTTGCAGCCATTGGAGAGATGATTATGTTGATGCCAAAAAGTTCGAAAGAGGAACTTGATTCAAGTATTGCTGGCGAAATTTCCAAGCACAAAGAGAATGGGTCACAGCTACCATGTAGAGAACAAGGCTGGTTGAGGGACAGCCAGCCTGCAAAGCAAGGCATGTCAAAGTATTCCGGTGATTTTCAAAGACTTTCTGGCAGAATCACTTGATATAATCCTGAAAGCAGAAGATATATAATCATAATATTTTGTGGGTCTAAAATCCTTTTAGTGGGAAGGTGCGATCAAAATCTAGACCAAGGGTCAAATTCCGCCCAAAATCAACGTTCTCGTGATTTTCCTTTCAAACAAACGGTGAGGCAGCCCCTGGCCATCATCAACCTAACGCAACTCATTTCGCCTCAAACGGACATCGGGAGAGAGAGATATTGCTTATCTGTTTGAATCGCCAAACAGTAAAAAATGGGACGCCTGATCGACATTCCGTACAAAATGGACGCGGGCGAGGTGACATGGCTTGACCAAGGCTACGCTAAACGCGGGACCGTGACGCATGACATGGAAGCTGGATGATGGTAGTTCTGCATTGGCAGATTTGGGCTTAATCGGCTCAATACGCGGGTACCACGGTTAATGGTAAGGTGCCGCGGTTTGCCGTAGTCAGCCACGCTGGCACCCCTTTATTTGGGTTTTGGTTTGTAAAATTTTATTGGAGTCCGAGGGTCGAACCCCGCACCTCCCCACCGCCGCTTTGACCACGCGACCGCTGTTTTGCTGGCATAAACAAGCTTAATATGCATTTAAGTTTGGTTTTGTTGTTGGTAGGTCAACGACTTCAGCCCCACCCACGCCAGCCATGATTATTATGACTGCAGCATGTTTGGTAAATAGCGTGCATGAGGGTGTTTCATATATAGCCCGCGGTGATAACACATTACCATATGACCATTATAAACAAAGGTTTGGCGTGCGCGGAGTATTTCATATGTGTTTGCAAATGTAAACCACACAATTCTATTGTGATTGTATGTGACCACCGTTGCAAAGGGCGCGGGGTTTGTTATTTTTAAACGGATAGCCCGTGGTTTTATGCATTAGCATATGACCCTATCTCTTTGCGTGCGGGTTTTGAAACTGGTTTTAAACAGTTTTGAATGTGCCCAATACTTGGCGTTTGGCCATTGGCTCATTAAACGATTAGTCCTTTTTGTATAGCCCGAGGTCATGGACCCCTAATGTGTTTCTCGAGTGTTTGTCGGTTATCGAGGCACCCTAATCATCTCTACGGGCTTGGTACAGCTTATTTGGTTGTGTGTGTGTAAGCCGGGTTTTCACGCTATATTGCGTGGTGTGCCGTGTTCATTTCACAAGGGTGGCTTTGTAGATGCAAGAAGACAAGTTTGAAGGAGGAAATGGCAGAGGCCCAATCCTCCTCATCTTCGCTCTACTGGAGGCCGAAAGCCCAGGGGCTCTTGGACGCCCTTTCGGAACTTACTAAGTACTTATCACAGCCATTTGAAGACTTATTTTGCGTGATCAGCCATTGAGGTTTCAATAAGCTCCAGGAGCTGAAGCGCCATTGATTGAGGACATGTTGGTGAGTATATGTTTGTTTTCCAGGAATGAATAATCATTTTTGGCTAATTGTTATGTTCAACACATTGGGACAGGTTTCTATAGGCTTTCTTTGAGGAGTTTTACATGTGTTTTTTTTCCAAATAGAATCTCAGTAAAGCTTATGGCCACATGTAGAAGAGGTCATGCCTGTATGAGCCATGTTTCTGCTACAGAGTTCTATTAGTCACTTTGGGTTTTATGTGTCTGGCTATCAATGGTACAAAGATTTTTTCCATTGAGCTGAGCAGCATATTGTAAAAGCGACTTTGATAAATTGAATCCTAAGGAGCCAAGTCCATTGATGGAGGCTCAAGGAGATGTAAAGTCCCGGAGGGGGGTGAACTCCCTTTATCATGTTGTGATTGTTTTGAGTTTGATGGTTTTATTTGCTGCAAGTTATGTTGTTGTGTATTTATTTAAAGCACATATTTAACTACTTAAAAGAACATTTTCACACATAATGATTTACAAGAAGATACATAAGTTTGGGTAGTAATACAATTTATCTTGTATATTTTAACACATGAAACAAGGTCCTCGTGAAGTTTATTTTAATGAAGTAGAGGGTGCTTGTAATAGTATAACAAGTTCTTCATTTTAGACTGTGTGGTAATGTATAGTTTTTTTCTCTTGTGTTTTCCATTGATAGATTGAGATTTAGGCTATTGGTTTTGTGCAAGCTTTGTGTTGGAATGATATCTTGCAAGATGGAGGAAGCTTCAACATTGGTGGAAGCTCATACATCTTCAAAATCCAAGTTCTTTGACAAAGAGATGTTGAAGTCCAGATTCTAACCATGAGAGATTTGATGTGAAAGAGATGTGTGAAGACAGAATGAGAGCATTGCCTTTGAAGAGCAGTTGATGGCCATGAAGAAGGAGAAAGACCAAATTATTGAAAGGTTGCATGAGATGGAGATTTAACTCCATGAGGCAAAGGAAACACTTAGAAAGTACATGCATGAACATAAGGTATGCAATGTTAGTTTATCTTCTAATTCCTCACGGGATGAATGTTTTTGTATTTTTTAAAATCACACAAGAGGAATAGGGTCCAAGTTATTGTTAAAAATGGCCATGAATGTAGAGGTTTGGGAAAGCATGCACAGGCATTGTTGAGCCTATTGTTGTTGAGGAGAGGTCCAAGTATTGTGGTCTTGGATATGAACGGAAGATGGAGCAAATTCCAAAAGTCGAGTATATGTAAGGGAAAAATCTCCAAGAACAACTTTTGTTTCAAGTTCACCTCCTCAAGAAGGATTTAAAGGTGAGTTCAAGAACTTTTGTTGAAAGTTCAATCCCTCCAAAGATGCAAGGCTTGTGTTCACATTTGCATTCATCTTGAATGCAAATGTAGTTGTGACGGTGATGAGGACAAGAATATTGTTGATGGTCTTCAAAGGAGAGATTGTAATCCTTCAAATTCACCTCCTCATAAAGGCGATAAAGGAAATGCGTTCAAGGTATAATTCTCACATTATTCTGCCAAATTTTCGATTATTATGTTAACGGCGATAAAGTTTCGTAAAAATGGAAGAAAGAATCCATGTACATATTGTGGTTTATATAACCAATGCTATTTCAAAATGTTGAAAAGATTGGTTGTTTCAGGAAACTTTATAAGCAAAGATAACGTGAAAAGAGGATGCAAAAGATTTGCACTCTTCTAACAATGAGTGCAAAATATTTGCACTCACTGCAAGAAGAGGGGTCATATCATTGACAAATGTTGGACATTACATCCAACAACTCATCCACATCACAAGAAGAAAATGGATAAAGAGATTGGAAAGAATGGAAGAGGATATTCCATCATCAATGTGAGTCAAGATGATTCACAAGAGGACGACATTTTGCAGAAAAAGTCACCGTTCAATTGGCTTGGTAAGAAATGGTAGATTTATTGAGCAAGTGAGGCTTGCGTTTTTTTTGTTTTAAATGCACTTTTCAGTGTTATTTGTGCATTTATGGGAAGTATGATAAGTTGCAACAGTTTATAACAACTTGTATGATGTAAAGCCGTATGTGAATGGCAATTCATTGAGCGTATTTTTTTTTGTTTTTTTTTTTTTTCATGAATTCACAAAAGAGGATGTAAAGATGGATATGATGTTCACTTGTTACCTATGTATATTTTTCATGTCAGCCTTATGTACCCACATGTTTTGGGTTGGAGTACCTATGTTTGTAACCGAAGGAGTTGAAGAGTATATACGCATTTGTTTTGTGTATGTATAAGCAGCTGAACTGGTGATAGTTCATCATGAATGACTCATGATTGTTGCATGATTGTGTATCATGTTTGTCGATTTGTCATTTTGGGAAGGTCGATATGTTTCAATGAGTCTCAACTTGTGTCGACATGTTGTCTTGACGATTATGTTGTGTCGATCATGATTTTCAATTTGTGTTTAGTCGATGGTGGCGTTTGCTGGGTTGTGTTGATTTTGAGTACACCGGTGAATAGAAAACACCATGTTCTTTGATGAAGTATGAGATGTGATGTTTTGTTTGAAGAGAAAAAGACTTTGCTGGCATCATTATTTCAGCCCATAATTTGTTTTCAAGATTGATGGTTTTCCTTGGCTTGTGACAAGATGTCGCAGAATTTTTTTTGCAGCCATTGGAGAGCTTATTATGTTGACGCCAAAGAGTTCAAAAAAGGGACTTGATTCTCAGTCGGAAGGCTGGTAGTCTTCCAAGAACAAACAAAACAGTGGGTCAACAACAGCCAAACAACAGTGGTTGAGGGACATAACCAATTACAGTGCAAGGCATGTCAAGATATTCAAGTGATTGTCAAAAAGACTTTTCAAGCAGAATCAGTTGATAAGACTTGAAAGAAGATAGATGATCATAATCTTTTGTGGGGCCAAAATCCTTCGGGGTTGGAAGGTGCGGATCGCACCGACCGGGGGTCAAATTTTAGCCTAAAAATCAACGTTCTTCCTCGATTTGCTCAAAACAAGAGCGTAGCGCTCGCCATCACGAACCCAACGCAACTCGTTTCATCTCAAACTAACGTCGGGAGAGAGATATTGCATCCGCTTGAATCGGCCAAATAAGCAAGAAAATGGGACCGACCAGACAAATTCGCAGACAGCCCGACGCGGCGAGGTGACGGGCTCTGACCGTATACGCAATGTGGCACCGCATGGCGACATGGCAAACGATGACATGGCTGTTTCATATTGGTAGATTTGGGTGAATGGCGCCCGACATGCGGTATCATTTGGTTAATGGTGGCAGCTATGGTAGCACCATGGGTTGCCACGTGTCACCCCTTTATTGGCTTTTGGTTTGTTAGGTAAAATTTTATTGGAATCCATGGGGTTCGACCCCCAGAACTCCCCACCGCATAAGCTTTAACAATATCCGCCCAACCAAATACACCACGCGACCGCTACTATATAAACAAGTTAATATGTATTTAAGTTTGGTTTTGTTAAGTTGCTGGGGGTCGGTCGGGACTCTAGCCCCTGCCCACAGCTTGTATTATGATTATAAGGACCGCAGCATGTTGGTAAATAGCTGGTGTTCTATATATAGCCCATGGGTGATAACATTACTACTATATGACCATTATAAACAAGGTCTATGACGTATGAGTATTTCATATGTGTTTGCAAATGTAAACCACACAATTCTATTGTGATTGTATGTGACCACCGTTGCAAAGGGCGCAGGGTTTGTTATTTTTTAAACAGATAGCCTGTGGTTTTATGAATTAGCATATGACCATGTCTCTTTGCACGCCGGGTTTTAAATTGGTTTAAACGATTTTGAATTACAGCCCCGTGACTGTACTGGCCATTGCTATTAAATCATAGCCCTCTTTCACTCCAGTCTTAGGTCATATGGACCTCTAATGTGCTCCTGAGTGCTTGGCTAAGAATGTGGAGGCAATCTCAAATCCATCCTACAATTGCACATGACATTTGATATTAAAAGTAATGGTGTTGGGTTTTCACACCTGTTATATTAAGTGTAAAAGCAGTTCATTTCACAAGGGTGTGTTTTATAGATGCAGAGATAAAGAGTTTTCTGAAGGAGTGAAATGGCAGAGGCCTATCTTCCTCTCAAGTGTTTCTAATGCATTGAGGTGTCGTAGTGCCCAGGGCCATGGGTTTTGGATGTCCCAATCCATATTGGCATTATTATCAAGGCTATCAGAAGACTCTCTTTTATGTGGATTTTAGCCTTTAGTTTGAAAAAGCCCAGAGTTTCTGAAGCCCTCATTGATTGAGGACATGTTTTGGTGAGCATATGTTTGTTTTCTATGAATGAATAATCATTTTTTATTAATTGTTATGCTCTGAACACATTGGGATAGAAGTTCTTTATAGCTTTTGAGGACTTTTACGTGTGTTTTTTCCAAAGAGAAGCCTAGGGAAGCTTACATTACATGTAGAAGAGGGCATGCCCGGATGAGTCATGATCCGCTTTCAGAGTTCTATTAGTCACTTTTTGGGGTTTTTATGTATTAAAAACCCAATGGTACAGTCAGTAAAACCATTGGAGTTGAGAAGCATATTGTAAAAGGACTTTTGACAAATTAACTTCTGTATTAATCCCAGAGAGCCAAGTCCATTGATGGAGGCTCAAGGAGATGTAGCCCGGAGGGGGGTGAACTCCTTTATCATGTTGTGATTGTTCTGAGTTTGATGGTTTATTTGCTGCAAGTTATGTTGCTGTGTATTTATTTAAAGCACATATTTAACCATTTAAAAGAACATTTTCTCACACATAAGCATTTACGAGAAGATACATAAGTTTGGCACATAATTTATCTTGCATATTTTAACACATGAAGCAAGGTCCTATAAAGTTTATTTTAATGAAGTAGAGGGTGATTGCATAGCATAACAAGTCAGCCTTCTATTTTCAGATCACTCCAAGATCATACTCTAACCAAACTATGGGTGTTGTATAATGAAATCTACTAGCCTTGTGTTCACTATTGTCTCTCCTGAATTGATGTGAGTGTAGGGGTCATATGTTAGTGATTATTTGAAAGCCTATTTGATTCTAGATTAGATTAAGCAGGTAATTTTAAAGAGTGCTTGCTTATTTTGGTAACGTTTATCTGCAAAGAGTGAGGAGTGAGATTGTTAAACCTAAAAAATTGCAAGAAAGGAAATAATGGAAATGGAAAAGTATTTGGAATTAAATGAATGGGTCTTCTCTTAATAATTCCAATTCCTTTAAATTTTGTGCAACTTCATCAAATAAGCATGCAACCTAACACCCTTTAAGCAAGCATAAAGCTAAAAAAAACACACTTTTGAAGTAATTACAAATACATCAGAGACACAAAAGTGCACTTGCATGATTGTGTGTTTTGGAGTGAAGTTGGTAGAGAAGAATTCCAATGGAGAATCAACCTCACAATGAACCTGCACATAAGACAATAAGAGAGACAATTCTATTATCTCCTATGTTCAAAAGTTAATCTTCCAAATAGTTAGCCCAATATGCAATTGAAAAACATGCAAACCATTTGAGAAGCATTATGGGGGGTAAGAGAAGGAAATATTTATATTGTCACTGATTGAAAATTGAAAACAATAAAGAATATTCCACCTTAAGCAGTGTTGTACTAGATGACCTACAATTCTCTCACTTTGGGGTTTCTTACCCTCTCTTAGGACTCTCTCTGATTTTGAAGTGATTTTGGCAACATTTCTTATTATGAAATGATCAAATAAGGGAAAATTAGGTAGCATAACCACAATGGAGCTCAAAGGAAGGATTGGAGCAAGTGGGATTCACAATATTTGGAGAAATTTTTGTAGCATAATTTCACACAAACTGAGCTTATTGAAATGGAGGGAGGATGCCTCTATTTATAGTGTTTCTTGTAGTCAAAATTGAGCTTGAAATATGAACCACTTAATGTGAATGTGTTTACTTAAAGTATGGCCAATAACCCTTTAATATAATGAGTTTGGTCAATTGTTGTGAGTGTCTCTTAATCAAGAAAGCTTCTGAAGTGATCGTTTCATTGAACGAGCCATGTGATTAACAAAAAAACAAATACTACAATAATGAACACATGACTATTGAAGGATTGAGAGCACAATTGTGCACGTCATGTAGAAAGAGGCATATGGATATTTGAATGTTCAAACCATAAGTTGACTTCTACTTTTCATGTTTAATTGGCCTATCCTCCATGACTTTGGGATTTTAAACTACATTAGGAACTTATTTGTAATGTATTAAGTAAAAGTCACTTAAGTGTCACAGGTAGAAAACAGTGTCGTGATAAAAAATACATTTAGAAATTAATGCTCACTTGTAAATTCAAAAATGTATTACCTCACTTTGTCACCCATCATCCTTTGTAGTATTTGTGTAGAATTTGAAGCAAATAACTTGTAATTCATGTGTTACCTTGTGTCTCTTCCTCTAACAATTGGGCTTGTTGGCCCTCGACCAAGTTTTGAGGAAACCTTGGTCATACCACTTTTGAACTTCGACACATTGTTCGAGGAAGGAATGCCCATGCGAAGCTGAGATCGTGGATCTCACTGATTTTGCGGGCTATGTGGACCCAGCAAGGTGTTCTTTAGGGTTTTTGTAATGGGTTATGGGATGATGGCTCATGGGGTTTACCCACGATTAGGCCTTATTGTAAGGGATTGTAAAATTATAAATAAGTAAGAATGTATTGTAGAAGCATAAACAGGGAAGTGACTAAGTGTAAATAGTTCGACTAGATTTGTGCAAGAGAATGTCTATGTGTAAGGCTTTATGCTTGATAGAAAGTTGGCTCTATTCCTTGACCTAGTTTTGGAAGGAGGATCTGGTGCTCAATGCGTAGATATCTTGTCTGGTGTGAAGCTTGACTCTATGGCTTAGTGCACATGAGTAAATGAATGTAATATTCGAGCACATAATAAAGAAGGCGAAACGGTTGGTGGTCGTAGCCCCACACTGGGGTGAACCATGTATATCTTGTGTCTTTGGTTTGCTTTGTGTTGTTTTTTTTATGTTATGAAACTGCGCAGTGCTTTGATTATTATGTATGAGAGATAGATATATTATTTCTTAAGTGCTCTGCTTGTGTTAAGGTTGAATGAATGTTAGATCTAACTCAGTGATAATTTCTCGGGATGTATAATCATTTAGGATTAATGTGCTAGATCTATATTTGGGTATGTTTTGCGATGTTGATCAAGCCAATGATCTAATGCATCTCACCTTCTAAGTGTTAATAGGGTACTCTATGAAGTGTTGTTATCACAGATATGTGTCACATCTCGATTACAGACACCTGCATCTTGTAACCCCCCTGCTTCTACCTCGGTTGAGACCTTTCCTACTTCGCAGGTGTTGCCGAAAGGGCCAGTAGTCGGGGTTTTGTTGGTGCGTTGTTAAGCGTTGAACCCTGGGTCTGCCCCTGTGCCAACAAATGGTTATGTTTTCAGGACCTGAAACTGTGATTATTGGGAATTGAAAGTAAAGAAAATATGTGTGCGTAGATTTATTGTTGAAGTGCATAGTAATCTACTTGACTTACGAAGCTCTGTGCTAAGAAATAAATCTGATATGAAGTAAAGAGGTAATATCTTAAAAGAGATAAAGCTTTGTGCTTTGAAAAGAGTAAGATAGGTGAAAATGTTTGTTTTGAAAGAATGAATTTAGGTATGTTAAATAGATGTTGTCCTAGTCTGAAGGCTAGGGCGTGGTTGGAAAAAAGAGTTGATTTGAGTAAATTTAATGGAAATGAAGAAAGATATGTTATTCCTATGCATAGAAATATTTTTTGGAATAATAAGTGCATGTAGGAACCTAGAAAGAATTTTTGCAGAGTGCAGGTCCAGCATTGTGATCCTAGTGCGTAGTACAAAAGAGATTGGGGAACATTTAAAAGAAAAAGAGGATTGACATTGTGCTATAATTGCAAAAGACCAAGACATCTTGATAAGGAATACCCTAGCACGGGTCCTATTTGTCTTTGTTGTAAGATTGTTGGTCATGAGGTTGAGGATTGTCCAAGGATGATTGTTAAAGTTGAATGAATGAACATGATACAAGAGAACTATGAAGGAAGTCAAGAGACTAAGGGCATGTTAGAGAATCACAAAGAAAAAGAATCAGAGAAAGCTCAGACTACGTTATTACAGTTGAAAGAAACGATGGATGTTCACAAAGATGTCATTTTACCAGATGTTAACTCTCAAAAACGCACCGGCATTTTTGAAGGAAATATGCCTAATCTTGTAGGGAAAAAATTTCCATCTTCCCTAGCTCCAAATCCAAATCTGATTGCATCATTGGAAATCTTATGATATGTAGTTAAAAATCGACTATTTGAACGTGTAAAACAGACATTCCACGGCTGAGAAAATTGATTTTTACCAAAGGCAATTTTTTGCTGGAAATTCTGACTTTCGGTGGTTTAGGCGAACAGGACGACTGTTCATTAACCACCGA